>VUYV01000097.1:2944199-2966848 GCA_008711295.1 Anarhynchus alexandrinus
TTTAGGGTTCCCTAAAAAAAAAAAAAAATAAAAAAAAAAATGCATACAGGTAACCCCCAGAACTCAGCAGAACTGTTTACACGTCTCAAGGTATATATGTAAATGAGCATTTGCAGGCTCGGCTCATTATTACTGTAGCACTTCCTAAACTGAGAAAGATTTGTTCACTAAATTGAAAATAGTAGTGGGCTGAAGAGTAGAGAGATTCAAACGAAATTGTTTCGGTGCCCACTGCAGTTATTGGAAAGAGTCCCGTTGACTCCAATAGGTATTAATCGGGATCATATTTCCGAGCATCTCAAAAAGTACTTGGGCTTGGAAAAAAGTAAATCACTGACTTCTAAGGACAAATTCAGCAATTTGTGTTAGGATACCAGCAAACTTTTCCATTTAAGTTATAATTCAGTAAAAGAATTGTTTTCTCTGAACTAACATAAAACCAAAACATATAAATGTATCTATACACACACATACACATATAATGAATACTGATGCAAATTAAAAATTCCAGATTCCAGAAACAAATTCTATCACTTCTTTGTAAGCTGACATTGGCTTTTCTCCGACCTCTCAGTCTGGAGCTATTGCTCCTTTAACAATGAATACATATACAAAAAATACAACTGAATCTATAAGGCTTTTAGAATCTCCTTAGGCAGAAAAGTACATACACGTCACCTATATTTGTAGGATTCCGATTATAAAGGATTTTTAAGGTTTTTTCTCTCCAAAGCCCTAATTCCTCAGAAAGTTAGAGTGAAAAAAACCCTGGAACTTGCATAATGCACTAGCAAGTTCAGAGCCTAAGGCATTGTTTTAGCAAAGTAACCTCATGCTTATCCACAAGAATAAGGAGAATGAAGTTTTGATGTGCACATAAATTTAGTGCTGCTGTGAGTCTAGGTTTGAAGTAAATACTTTAATCCCTCTATTCTAGAAGCTAGGTTTGTAATAATAAGGCATTAAGGCTGACTTGCTTTCCTGAAAAATCTCAGTTTAAACTTTATAAGAAATGAAGAGGGGAATTGTTCCACGGAGGGGACTACACACCCTCGGCTCTCCTGACCACAACGGCTCTCTTACTACTGAGTAATTGGCAAAGCTAAGAAAATAGACGACTATTTTTTTGGGACTGATCACTTTAACATGGAAACCCACATCAGAAACTGTTATATGAAGTTATATTTTAAAAAAGAAATCACATTTTAAAAAGAAAATAATGACTAAGTCTGTTTTTTCACTAACCAAGCTGGATATACCTTTTCTCACGCGCTGGAAAAAATGCAGAAAAAAATGGATTTCCCCATTAGTCTTCAGTTAACTCAGTTAGCATTCTGCATTTGCATAAATAGGGTCAGCTCTTGGTTATAAAGCATATGGGATAACTTAAATAAAGCAAACAGACAGCAAAATAGATGTAAGTTAGGATATCAGAGCATTTTCACTACATTCCTCTGGTAAATAGGTTTCTATAAAGAATAAAGGTCGCTTCCAGAGCAGCAGGCAGATAAGCAGGCTCAGTTGCCTTTGGGCACATGGGCACAGCGCTGTGCTGCAGAAAGGGATGCTTTTGCTCTCAAACAGTCAACGGCCAATTGTTCTTGTTTTATACAGTGTGGCTGTCGGGTCCCAGCAGCACTGGTCGCTAGTTACATTTTTCTACCATACGGATTAAACTGATGAATGCTTCCGAGATCTGCCTCCAAGTATTTCAGCTAAAAAGACATGCTGAAAAGTCATAAGATTTGATATCTCTTGTGTATTTGTCTGTTAACTATGTTCTTTGGACAAATGACTTCTGTCTCTCTTAAAGCAGGATAAAGATTTTAGCAGGAAAAGCAAGTCCAAAGAGCGGAGGATGTGGATAGGAGAAATTTTGGGGCCTGTAGCAAAGACAAAACAGAACAGTCCTAACAGGAGCATTTTCCTTACGTATCTAAGTACTGCATTTTGATACTTTTGTGTTAGAAACATCTAAACTGAGAATTTGAAGGAATGATTTCATTTGTAATTGTGGCGATTGGAAGGCACGGACTCCGATACGCAGGATCGAAATCATCACACTGTGCAAAGCATAAAACCAGATGGTGCCAGATGTGCTTCAGGGGAAGGGTCAGTGGGATTTAATACTGCAACTTGCAACTCCGAGACAAGTAAACTGTGGCAAAGATCCCAGGATTTATCAGAAAGACTCCATCCCAAAAGCCTCTGCTTTGTGACACGAAATCTGGACGTTTCCTGCTTAACATTGCACCTTTCTGTAAGAACTGAACTACCTTCAGGGGCTACCAGGCAACAAGAGGCAGTGGCTAATGAGAAATACCAGGATTAGAAAAAGTCTGGAGAGGCCTCCTGCAAATGTGTGCTATTCTTTATACTTGGTTATTTGCCGTTTAGTGTACCAGTATTGTGTGCTCTATTAAAAACAGGTCACTGGGAGGAAGGCTGCTTGGTCACCTTCAACTGATTGCTGTCCCTTCGGAAAGTAGGGGGAGCAGAAGGATGTAGTATGTCTTCCCGAAGAGAAGTTCAGCATGTACAGCTGCTGTGAGATCTTCTAAAGCGCAGAGCAGGTCAGGTGGAGAAAGGGGCAGAGGAGAGAATACAGTAAATAAGCCTACGGTAAGAATGTACCTTAAAGCGCAGACGTGGCCAAAATGGAGGGGATCAAAGGAAAAATTCTTTCCCTAGGGAGCCATAGGGGTGCTTGAAGAGTTTGGTGCAGCACAAGGCAGACATCAAAAGGCTTCCAGCTTAGGACAGAAAGTGGGACGTCACCCCAAAATGTCAGAGGACAGGACTCTCACTGAGAAAAGGCAGGAAGAAAGCTGTTTAAGAAGCTTTGATTTTCCTCCAGCTCAGCCAATCCAAGGTTCTTTCACCCCGTTACAGCATATTTCCCATGAAACACCATTTTGGAGACCCACCAGTCCTCCTGGTTTGAACTCCACTCTAAGTGGGAATGCAGGCTAGCTCTCCCTCCATGCTCCAGCTGCTTCAGGGTCTGGTCCCACCTCCCTCACCAGCCTTTTAAAGGTCACAGAAACTCAACGCTCCTCTCAGAGATAATCTGTGAGTGGGCCATACCTGGAGAAAAAAAGAGAGAGCAAGTAGCTGATGACTACCTTACTAGCTTTTGGGGCTGGGGTAGTTTGTCTTGTGGCAACCCTTCATGACATGTTCTCATGTTTCCAGCACTCCAAAAGAAATTCCTTCTGCTTAAGCTCATTTGATTATCTCATCAGTCACATTAACTTGTGAGTGCGAAAGTATCACTTCGACAGCTCTGAGACAATTAAATTCAGTTTCCCAGGTTTCTAGATGGTGCTTAAATCTTTGTGGGTTCTTATTTAGTAAGGACCTCCAGAGGCTCCCATTGCAGCCAGTCGATGCCTGGCAGAAGGGTTGCATAGTATTTATTGACCCTTGCAAAGCTCTCAGAAAGCTACAGATGGGAAGCAACATATAAGGAAAAAACCCATATGTTTCCCTGGATCAAAATACTACCTAATGCAGAGAAAAAATGAACAAAAAATAGTAGCTTCACCCAAGCCATTTCCATGAATTGAGGCACAGGTTCAAAACTGAAATTCCTTAGGCCAATTCGTCTTCTCCCAAGCTAGGAGATGTGCTTTTTATCCTTTAAAGAGGCCACTAGCTGTACATATTGATAAAGTGTTTCCTTCTTCAGCCCAAGGAAGATTTTAAACTTTCAGGGGATTACAGGATTTTATATTGTTAGTGGATAAACCTAATCTTCTGCTACCTATGTCCTGGAATCCCTAATAATGAAAAAAAGAGACCAAGGATTAAAAGCTAGTGGTATTACAGCTGTCAACACATCAGCCTTAATTTTTCAAAAGCTTTCACATAGGTACACTGATGTGTCTGGAGTCTTTTGCTGAAAGTACTTGATCAGTTTCACAGTGATAAGATAACCAAAAGTTACTTTATTTTTATAAGTATAGCACATCCTTGTAAGTACACTGGATTCACTTCAAATTATTCCTTCTCCCCTGAGTCATAGGTATTTGGAAAGATACGGTCATTTAGGACGGAAAGGCATTCAAAGGCATCCTGGTAAGGACTGTGATTACAATATTGACAGGTAGTTTGGTATGTCACAGCATCTTAGTGAAAAGCGGAAAATGAAAAATCTGTTGTAAGGCAATGATTACCCTTTTCCCCATAATGTTGAAGTGGTGAAATAAATCCCCAAATTAGCAAATCACAGTGCTTCATTTCTTGTGCTTCAGAGCTCCTTGATTCTGCAGGGAGGTAGAACAGCTGTGAGCTACTGGTACTGTCCCAAACTGATGTTAACATTTACACTGAGTGTTATGACATGGCTCTGGCCAAAAAAACCCAACAGGGTGAAAGACGATGTCAGAAGTAGTGTGGTTCTCAGCCTTCTGGGAACTGAGTGTGACAGAAGAAAATCTTTAAAGAGAGGAAGGCCAGGATACATTTTTTACTGGTTTCATTATTATTTTTTTTTTCTTATTTCAAGATTCAAGTTCACATTGAGAAGAAAAGAACTTAAAGAGATGAGAATTCTTAAAGTGTTGGGCTCCCACAGTTCTTAGATTCTCAGGGAGGTACACTAAAAAACAAGCCAGCTTCATGGCCTGTGTACACTAGTCCAGATTTCTGACACCTTTTTAGAGGATATCTGCCTAAAATGGGTGCATTCCTGTCCCCAGAAGCAAGCAGTGGACATAGTCTATACACAACGTGCATAGCTGCATGTTGTACCAGCAGTGGTGGAAATTTGCATGTGTACCAATTATTCCTATAGCATGTGGCTGAACATAACCTCCTTAACGGCCATTAGGGTCAGAGGTGGTTTAGCGAAGCCTGTCCTAGAAGTCCAGCAAGTAAGCACGCTTAGCTGCAAACAAATGGAGACTCTGTCGCTGCACATGGAACCATTTGATATCTGAGGGAAAGGAGAGAGGAATCAAGAAAAAACCCAATAGTGAGTGAGCAGGGAATCAGGCCTATATAGGTTCTAATAGCTCCAAACCATTTGCAGAATACATCACTAACTAATTCAGCTGCCCATGGGGGAAAGCTGAAGAATTGTACAGAATGGCTGACCCCACTGGAGGCACAGCACCGAGGCACCTTGAGGCAGCTGAGAAAATACAGAACCTCTTCTCAGGAACCCTATGTAGTGCATAATCATCAACCTCCGGTGTAGAGAAAGCAAAATTTCCCCCTTTCCTCCACCCACCTCTAGGGAAAAGACTCCTAGGCAGCTACCTAAATTGAGTATTGAAGTTTCCTCTCACATACTCAGGTTATTCTTGGATAAATCAGAGGAAAGTGCTCAAATAGAGCTGTGTTGGGAGGAAAAAAAGAAAACAGACTTTGGAAAAATCTTCACATCTCTCTTTTACATTGATCCAAGAAGATAACAGGCAATTAACCACTGCAGTGGTACACTGCCACCTAGAAGAAGCACTTCAAGACATCACAGACATCCCATCTGATTATTAAAGAGCAAAGATATCATCACACTGGCCAGATCTTTGCAGCGTGACCTTTGAATATTAAGTTGTCGCCAATACGCACACCTACCAGACAAACGCTTAGCCCAGTGAGAGACATTATAATTGAAAGAAAACACAGACTGATGCCAGAAATGTAGAATACCTTTCCTATTAAAAAGTTAACCTACATTGATTTACTGTATGTGCATATCTTGCTATTGTGATAATAAATTGACAAAAGAGCCTTCAAGGATAGCTAAAGAAAATAAACTTCCTACGGAGGTTTCTGTCTGTGGAAGCCCTTTCAGAAATAAAAAAGTGCAATTAAGAAAACAAGGCAGATCAAAGAACTCAACAGTAAAATATAATCTTCGAGAATCAGAATGTTTTTCCACATTTGCTGCTCACAAAGGCTAACCAGTATTGCTTTGTTATAGGTTTGGGGTTTTTTTCATCCTAATATCACTGTTCTTAACTCTATCTAAAGTAAGCATCACGTGAATCTCAGCCAGGGGAAGTAGTCCTGCAGCCAACGGGAGCTCAACATTTGACCTTTGGTCTATTGGGCACAGAAGGAGCACGTTGCCATCTCCATACTGATGTGAAACAGGCTACAAGTTTAGCAATAGTGTTGTTTTCCCAAATAATCAAGACGGCACACATCACATAAATAGCAAGAAAAAAAAAAGAACTCTAACTAAATTATGCCACCAAAAACTCCCTGATCATCTGACGCGTCTAAAGATGAGAGGTTTATATCAGAGTCTACTGAGATGTTCAGGGTTTTTTTTTGACTGCTTAGAATATTTCAACCCAAAATCTGGACTTCCTGGGAACGCACACACAGCCTTAACCTTAATTCAAATACAAGTGCAATGAACTCCTGGGCAGAAAGAGTAAATGACTGAAAGGTCTAGACCCTGTCCACAGCGCAAGCTAAAGCAGTTTCATACAGTATATAACGGCCATACCTGAACTGGGAGTTCCATCTCGCTCCGCTTTGAATGCCTCCCTGTACAATTGAACAACTCAGTACTTGCATTTACTTTCATGTATTCTGTCAATGTTATTAAAGAATGAATTCTTCCTGTGAAATAACAAAAACCTTTTTTCTTCTGTTTGCAGTTGGTCACTTAATTAAAAAATTAAATAAATTTTAACCAAGGCCCTCAAATCATCTAAAACAATGGAGAACTTTTTTTTTTTAAAGTATTTTCTATTAAACCGAAGAACAGGGAAGGTTGCCATTTCTTATTCACCATCATTTACTACTGCATGAGCCTCGAGTCTTTGTTTATCCCTATGAAATCTCTGCAAAACCACAATATACTCTGTGTACAGACTACATAATGCAAAAAAATCTCCCTATGAATATTTACACCAACACAGCAAATACGTTAGTGTCACTCACACATTCAAGGAATTCCATTACTGAGTGCTGTCTAATCTGGGAATTATGCCACAAACGAGTCTTTCATCATATAATAATAAATTCAAAGGAACTCTGAGATGAAACGTTTTATCAGAAACAATGATGATTACGCTGAACAGCGCAACGAACCATTCAGTAGTAATTCTGATAGCAGGAAGATGGGAGAGTTACATGCTTTCTGAACAATGCAGATTGGCTTTTAGAAATGGATGGACTGCTCTGGCTAAAACACTTCTTTTCACTGTACTGTTGCATAAAAACATAGAAACACAGAGCTCCAGGGGACTTTGAGGGGTCACTGCACAGCACTGATCGCTGCACTGCCCAAGGCAGGATCAATTATACTTCTATCATTCCTAAAACACTTTCCCATCCCTTTCTCGGAGAACTCCAACAACTGAAACTTCAGAACTCCCCAAACAGTACATCATTATCTTTGCTTTAGAAAGCGTTCCCCGAAGAATCTTTCTTGTTGTGATTTCAGTCTATTACTCATTACAGTCACCACAGACTCCCACAGAAACTTTTTCATTTTGCAGTAATCTTTATGTACGTAATTATGATCATGCTCCCCTCAGACCCCTCTTCAACATAAAAATCCCGAAATTTTTAACTTTCTTCACAGTTCACGTTTTTAGAGAATTCTTGCTTCTCTTTAGGCCCTCTGTAAATGATGGTTCAAATATTTTTTTAGATTTCTTGTCCCCAAACTGG
This sequence comes from Anarhynchus alexandrinus, assembly GCA_008711295.1. Classification (NCBI taxonomy): domain Eukaryota; kingdom Metazoa; phylum Chordata; class Aves; order Charadriiformes; family Charadriidae; genus Anarhynchus; species Anarhynchus alexandrinus. Next base: position 2,951,841 of record VUYV01000097.1, read on the forward strand.
AGAAGAGCAGAAGGTTTGTAATATGTGTAGTATAGCTACAGTCTCTTCACTCAAGGCAAGTAAAATGTACAGTTTAGATATGCTCTAAAAAAAATAAACAGTTGTGTTTTATCTTTTCGCAAAAGTACAATATGTCTGATTCTTGAGCAATTTATAAATCGCCATAATCCTATTGTTTTTTTCTAAGAAATAAAATAAATTTTTAAAAATCCACCTAAATCAGTGGCTTCTTTTCTTATAGTTGTGTTGCTGATTACTTCTGTGTAAATGGGATAACACAGCCCCATTTACCCCTGTTGAATTTCATCCTATCTTTTCAGACCATTCTTTCTTTGACTGAATAAGAAAATTTTGAATTTTAATCCTTTCCTGCAAAATGTTGTCTGTTCCTTCCACACCACAGTTTCCTTCCAGCAAATCTTATAAACTTACTCCTTGTTGCATCACTTTCCTCACATCATTATTCACTATGTTTTACCGAGTAAAATCAAACCAAGGCAGTGTGAGATGGGATTTCAACCAATACTCCCTTAATTTTGGTATCTTTGGTAACTATTCTATGGTTATCTTAACCAAACAGCTTTTCACTGTTTATTCTATTTCAGATACTTATAAAACAAGACTAGAATATTGGTTGTGGGCTTCTTTCCCTGCCCCCCCCGCCTTCATTTTAATGAGAGGTTTTACATTTCTTCTTTTCCAGTCTTCTAGTACCGCGCTCATTTTCTGTAACTCTTCGAAGTTCGGCAATGGTCTGAGGCTGCAGTGGTACTCCTATCCTAGACTAGATCTCACACCTTTCTATCTATGCAAAAGGAAATGAAAAGGCATTTAAGTGTTGCTAGTTTTCAGTCTCCTATCAATGGTAGTCATCTGTTCTGCAAACACACTAGAGCACGAGGAAGGCTCTGTATTTATAGCACGGCTTCTGCGTACGCGTGATGCTGAGTTCCTATTCTATGGTATTCCTATTCTAGACTAGATCTCGCACCTTCCTATCTGTGCAAAAGGAAATGAAAAGGCATTTAAGCGTTGCTAGTTTTCAGTCTCCTGCCAATGGTAGTTGTCTGTTCTGTAAACACACTAGAGCACGAGGAAGGCTCTGTATTTATAGCACGGCTTCTGCGTATGGGTGATGCTGAGTTCCAGGGGGAACAGGCCACCAGAGTTATGTGGGAGGTGTTGAGGAGTGAAGGCAGAGGGAGAGATTACAAGGTCTTGCTTTTGAGAGGACATTTCTTCTTTTTTCCTCTCTCCCTCTAATCACTTTGCCTTTGGGAGGATGCATAATAAAACACTCTAGGTGTTTCATCAAGGAGTTTTTCTGACCCTCTGCCCTTTTGCCATAGAAATCCCCATTGAAAATGACAGCATGATCCATGTTCAGTGAGCAATAACAGCACCTATTCAACAAAAATATTAGCAGGCTGTTAATTAGGGCAAATTTTCTCATGTATCCTCTCTTTCTCTGGGCAAATTACCAGTAGACATTAAAAATATTCTGGCTTGTTAAATCTGAGTAGCAAACATCTGTCAAAGAAAAGGTATCTCTTTGATAAATGTTGTGGGTTGTTTTTTTTCTTTTCCCCTTAAAATGGGCTAATCTTTCAGGTTTTTTAAGAGACACTGGAGGTTGTTTACCAAGAAACTGCAGGGAAGAAGGGTGCTTTCATTTTGATGTCCAAATATTTCATGTGAACCCTGTACCCCTTTCATGCTCTTCATTCTATTAAACTACCGATTAGTGCATCTCAGCCTCAAACACCCTCAATCGAGTTCTATCTATAGTAGAAAACCTTTGAGATTAGAGAGGAGTGAGGCACGAGTCTTATTGCATCAACAGTTCAGGCTCCAGCTATACAAACACATACCTGAAGACAAACACCGTATCATTTATCTGTAACATTCTTGACAGAAAAACAAATGAAAACCAAACATAATGCCCACCCAGACTCCCCACCACTGCGTTCTTTGGGCTTTGAGCGTCTCGCAATAGAGAATTAACCTACCAAAGCGTAGAAAAATTGGGCCACAGAGTGCTCAGAAATTTAAACTGCACCGAGAACAATAATCCACGGGCATGTTGAAAGGATGAAGTCTGAATGAGAACGCTGCATTATTTATAAGCTAATTATGAACATACATATTTTTTATCTCTGCACTGTGACCTGGGGCTCAAGTGCCAAGGAGCCTGAAAAGACATGATGGCTCAAAATGGAATTAACTTTAAAAAGAGCATTTTCACAGCTTCAGGTCTTTTTATGAGTATTAGCAAGGCTAAGAAAAAGAACATGGGCAGAGTGAAGTCACCAGAGGAACTTTTCTTTCCAATAAAACAAAGGTTTAGAAAAGATGCTGCACCTTCAAACATTAATCCGTGTTTGAGGACAGCAATAAATAATGATAAAAAATTAATCAGTGCTCAACGCTTAAAACATAAAGGATATATGTCTTTCTCTAACACACAAACTGCAGCTGACAGATGGGGTATCCAGATCCCTAGATTTTGACTCTGCCTCTTACAGACAACTCATCAAGTTTCTTGGTGAAGATTTTGTGCCACAACACAGTTGTGCCCCTTCTTCTGGCACACACTGACTGTAGACCCTCACATTTGGAGTGAGCAGTCTCAGACACACGCTTCAAGTCATCACATCTCATCTGAGAGGAAGCAGCCACCCAGTATCCCTTACATAAATAATCTTTTACTTTCTTACTTTTCCATTGTGCATGCTTCTGTTAGTAATGAAGCTCTGCTGAGATATTCAGTAAGATGAAAAAATAGCTGTATTCAGAGGATGAAGAGGAAATGGAGACTACGTTGCCTACAGACGCACAGAAAAAATACAATAATGGCTATAACGCATGGCTAGAGACCTGTTCTGGACAGAAGCAGCCTCCACCGCAGACTTACATAGTCCTAAACACCAGATTTAGAATGTGTTGTTTAGATATCACAATATAGCCTTGGCACTCTTCAGATTCTTCTCCTCTACTTCCTAAAGTACAAAAGTCCTCTGTTCTTCAAATTTTATGCAATTTCATAAGGAAACAGTCTGAAAAACAACTGGGTTTTCAAAGGACCTTAGAAAAGTCTGAGAGACTTAAAAACCCCACATACATGCTCTGTCATATCTTGCAGTTTCTTCAGTCAGCTGCTAAAAGCCAAAGGAACACTGCGAGCCTTTACATAAGGAATTAAAAGAAATGAGGCACATATTCCAACCCTTACACCTGCCTATTCCCAGACTGTCTATCTTCTCCCCCTCTATAACCCTGAAGGCCATCAGTGGGACGAATCTGGCTACAGCCCTACTATCGTTGCTCGCTCTTTGCGTATACAGCAACCGTGGGTCACTCCTTCCCCACCCATTTGCAAGAAAACACATAGACCTGGTTGTTATTGGCCAGCTACCAGCTAATTGCAAAAATTAAAAACCCGTGTGCCAAACGGGCACAGCTGCGTCACCACTGCTGAGCTCTATGTAGATGGGCCAAATAATAGCTGCCTCACTCAGCCTGAACTGGGATGCATCAGAGCCAATGTCAAAAGCATAGTCAAGAAGCCATTTTTTACCACTGAGTTCCTCTTCAGTCTCCACTTTAAAACAATTTATACAAAACACAGGACACAGCGTAAACAAAACCATACAGCCAAAGATGAGACAAACTTCTCCCTGCAGTAACAGCCATACCTCAGACTAAACTACTAATTTGAAACACCAATATGACCTCAGAGCAAAAAAAAAACTATCTTAGACACGTATTTATTAGTATTAATAAATTAAACAACATATGCACCCTACAGATGCTTTGAAGCAGTAGACTATAGAGAAGATTGAAAGAAAAAAACAAACCACCCTTCATTTTGCCTACACCTACTTTTTTGTTTTAAACAAAGATTGTTTTCTTTTCCCTATTTTTTTCAGGAAACAAAAATTTTGAGTTTTTACATTCAAGTTGCAGAAGCCAGAGACAAAAAGCCACCTTTTCATGTGAGATGTTTTCTCTTCAGAAAAAAAAGATTGACATTTCTAATGGAAATAAATCCTGAGCAGATCTGACTGGGCTATTCAAGAACCAGTGAAGTTACGTCTCAAAGTATCTGTCACTAGATTGTAACAACTGCACAACCCCCATCATATTTTTCTGATTTTTTTTTTCAGAAAAATAATGGTTTGGGGTCTTTTTTAAAGTCAAGAGTGTTTAGATTACACTGAGTGTTTCAGCAGGACAAGCCTCAAGCCAAAATTTGTCTCAGCATCTGTAAGCTTTTTTTTCTTTACAATATCACAGTAGATTTCTTTTCTGAGTAACGCCCAGAACAGCTTTTTCTAATGGCAATAAAAGTCACCAAACTTTTGTTTGCCCTATGGACCAATAAGATGAATTACAGCAATAATTCAAAGCACCATTGCTTCCCGCTACCTTAATCACAATCAGATAAGAACAGGCAAAAGTCATAAGAATTCTATCTGGAATTCCACAGTTGGCTTTTACCTCATTGCATGACAACCATTTGCAGGAACTTTTTTCTCCAAACATGTCCTCTTTTTCACCCTTTTTCATTGTAGAATTTTCAGAAAGACCTTTCGTCTTCTAATCCACTTTTCAACACTAATAGTTGCAATTAACTTTTCCTAAAAATGTATTCTGTGGCTGCCTTTATTCCTTATATGAAACATGTCCTCTTAAAAAACAGCCACGCATTCCTCGAAGGAGAAGACAGCAGACTTCGTAACTCCACGTCCGGAGAAGGGGACAGTTTTCAGCCACCACCACTGCCATCCCCTTCCTGAAAGAACACGGGCAAGCCATGAAGCGATGCCGTGCTTTATCTCCCCATCTGTGACATAAGGCCGAGTAATTCTTACAGAATCTGATATATATTAACTAACGGGCATGAATTTACTCATATTGCAGAAAACACCACAGAAAAAGTCTTAGGTTTGTTTCTCAGTCTATTAAGTGTGTAGAGTACTACAGCATGTACTGCACTCTTATGCCTCCCTCTGCCCGAGCAGTGGACTCCAGTTCCTGACAGAGATTCCTCACATTACCTAAAATCTAAAAAAAAAATATAAATGAATATTTAATCTGTCTCTGGTTTGGTTTTAATGAAATCTGGTTTGGTTTAGTGAAATCAAATATATGGTAATTTTGCAATAGGAATAACGTTAGCATAACAATCTTCTCGCATGAAAATTCCTCCAGGTTTTGCTATTTATTGCTTAATGAAAAGAGCAGTGACTCCCTCTATAGGGGAAACCTCTCCCAACAAGAATGCACCAATTAAGCCTCATCCTCCATCTTTGTATCTTAATCTGAGGGTGTCATTTTGCACCATTGATTTTTAAGCAGAAATCCCCACTGAGCTCAATGGGGATTTCTGTTCAAAAATCAATGGCACAGTATGGCTCAGGGTATTTAAACTAACCCTGGACTCTGCTTTAATCTACTTTCTTTCCTGCTTCTTTAGCATGGGGAGAAAACTGTTATTTTTATGTCTCTATTGACTACGTTTTAAGAGATTGAATTAACTAGACCCCACACAAGTAGCAAGAGTTATTATTTTTACTGTTTTAAAGATAAACCTTCTTGATAGGTTGGTTTTCCATAAAATGTCTCAGTGGTAGACAAAGTGCAGTTCAGCTGTGTTGCGGGGGAGCAAGCAGGATGCAGCAGACTCGGAGTGAGTACTAATACACTGGGAAAACTAAGAGTCTATTGAAACCAACCTAGAAATGTGGTTTCCTTCCAACCCTGTGTATTGCTTTTCATTTACTTTGTAGTCAGGGCACATGAGAATTTGTTTGAAGGATGTTTACTGTACTTTCGCAAGCTCCTGTGTGTGATGCAGTGGCTTTCACTCAAATATAAATCTTCTGGCTGTCTATAGAGACTTTGGGACTACTGGGACACACACACACACACACACAGAAGCAATTGCTTCTTACTGAAGAAAATTAGAAATGTCATTTTTTTAGAGTATTTGTTTTTTCTACGGAAGAAAAAGGGTTCTACAACCTCGTTCAATTAACTTCTGTAAGAAAGAAAACATTCGTATAGCTCCTCCAGCTGTTTCTTGTAACTCTGCTTAACGGCTTTCTAACTCCCCAGCTGTGCCGAAGCGTATCCCACGCCTCGTCCTGTGGGCCCAAGGTTTCAAGTCATGTTGATGGACTTCAGTCATGAATTGGTTTGGCCTGTAGCATTTAGGTTTGATTCTACTTTATCCCCAATGTACAAACGAGGCTGAGAGGGACTGGGTTCTACATGGTCCAATATTTGCTTCTGATCCGCTCAGCTGAAGGCACCCTTCAACTGAGGAACTAAACCAGGAACCAGGAGCACGTATCTTCTTGCCACTTTGGAAACTAAACCCTAAAATATGTTTTAGAAAATAGTGCAGCCTTGTACATGGGCCAAAGAAAAAGGTAAATAAATAGATTCAAAAGGAGTTTTGACAGATGCTGGAACAATGGGGAGGAATCAGACATGATTTGAAGCAGATTGCATTGCTCTAAAGGGACAGAGACTTCTCACAGTAATGACAAGAATGAATTATCCTGAAAAAAGGCAAAAACTTACAGTAGTTACCAGTAACTTTCCTGAGGTAGTTCTGCTAAACCCACTCTCCAATTCCTCCTCTAACAATTGTCGAGGCTCTGGGGCTGCAGAGACATACAGGTAGGGAAGGCAAACATACTCTCTGCTTTAGAAGAACTACTTTCAGAAGCAGAACGAAGCGCCCGTTACAACGTGTGCCTGCTCCGATCCCGTCCACTCACTGGCAGACTCTACTGACTTCATTGGGAGCAAATTGAGGAAGCCTTATGATACTTCAGTAGGATGAACTGTGCAAGATCAAGAATCAGCTTATCATAACACAGTGTTTATGTTACCTGTATTGGCCTCAATCTTCATATTTGGCTAAGGAACTTATTGCATCCTCGATCGCATGTCTCTCCTTTGGATTATGCCAATTATCTATGCAAAAAGAGCAGTTGGTAAACCGACTGTTCCCCCATGAGCTATTTTGGGAGCTAAAATGTGTTGAAAAGATTCTGTAACCACATCTTCTGATATTTCTTCAAAACACTTGAAGCTATATAAAGGTGAGAAAATATGCGATCTCCTAAAAGTAACACATACAGCATCTAGTTGTATAGATTATCATTAACCAAAACTGGATTCACATTAATCACAAACCACAATTTTCTGTGTTTTCCTGTAGGACTCTGCTCAGAGAGCTGTTTTAGATCAACTGTAGTCAAGCAAGTTTGCTGTCACTTGGTGATATAGTAGCATCTAGTCAGCAGTAGATATAGTGTTCATACTGTGAATAATGCTGGAGGCACTGATGCCTTACCACCTTCTGAATTGAGCACCGATGTTATTACACTTTGTTCTAATATAGACTTTAGGGAAACAATACAGAGGCCATTATTTCTGAGACTATAAACACAGCAGGAACAGAAGGCTGGAATCACTCGATACACCCTTAAAGTCAAGGGTCCTACAGCAAATCCATAATACGGCTATTGTTCCAAGTTTTATAACTAGTAGCTGATAGTAAAGGTGTTGTTAAGAACTGGTTTTCCTCGCTAAAGAGCTTCAAAATTCAACCAGTCTTCTACTGTCTCACCTGCTCAGAAAAACAATGCCTATATTTCAATAGGAGCTTCCACATGAGAAGTTCAAAGTACTTGCAGAGCTTAATTTGTCACACTTAAATAATTGCTCACTGTCCTAGTAAAATATCTCACTGTCCTAGTAAGTGTCTCACTGTGCTAGTAAGACAGTGAGATATTATCCTGATCTTGGACAGAAGAGAAAGCGGGACATTAAACAAGATGTAAAAGTGATGGAACTGGAAGAGAATCCTGATCCCCTCGTTAAAGTTAGCTAAAACCTAGAATTCCCACTACACAGAGAAACTTCAAATTTTTATTCATTTAAATAATAATAATAAATCCTGTCCTACTCTACTTCCCAACTGCCTCAGGATTTTAATAGGTTTCATGAAACTGTATTTAAATTTTAACTTTCCCCCTTTTAATAGTACTGTCTTGGTATAACGATATGACACGTCCTTATTTTTCTATTGGTTTATGTCCACAAAAGCAGCTACCTTATAATACATACTTGATATTTTTCCAGAAGAAAGTGCTTTTGTTGGTGTTGTAGAGAAACTGATACTGCCAGTTACTAAACATTACCACTACAGATATGTCAAGAAATAATTTTAAATAGTTTTACATAGAGAAACTCATGCTGCAGAGCTAATTATAATAATTAAACCAGACAAGCATTCAGAAGAAATGAAACTTTCAAATAAAGCTTGTGACAGTTAGGGTCACAAAAGGTGACAGGGACTACTGGAGAAAGATAGCAGTGTACAAGCCAAGCACCCGCTCTTGGGAACGTCTCGGAAAGAAGCTGTTTACAAACAGCCAAGCAATACCCTGTGAGAAACATCTGCTTTGCCAGCAGCAAGCCATCGGTAGGGAAGATGAGACTGCAAGTAGCATATAATTTCCACGCTTTGCGTAAACATGTGTATAATAACCACTCGCTCATAACTGTCTCTTCCTTTTTCAGCCTTCAGGAAGAGGTAGCCAAGCTACTTGTCTGCAGCTGACCCAGGTTGCAGAGCAAAGGTCCCCTCCACATGCTTCTCCCCAAAACTTACAGCTGTACACTTCTTGATGCCAAAGTTTCTTGTTTTCCTTTTTATTCTTTGTATTGTGGATTGATCTGAGAAAAGGAACACATTCGGTATAAGCCATTTCAGGTGTTTTCCCGCTGGTATATACATAGCCCATTGTTTCTAAGAAAACTGATGTGATGTTGGGAAGGAACATCTTGTTACAACACAAGAACCACAGTCATTAACAACGACACTTTCTCAAACCAGTAGGATCTATCCCAGCTCCAGTTCAAACTCTCTACCAGCGTGCCTGAATTTTCACTTTGTACAGCACCGTATAACGTGTTAAACTCTGCAGAGGAATTAATGACAGGTTTTGAGATCAACATATTAACGTTTATTTCTTCAAATACTCTCTTCTCTACAGTAAGTCAACAGGAAGGCTCAAGTTATTCCTCCATTCTTCCCTGCCTGTCTTCTGAGAGCTAGAATTGCAATTTAAAATGCAGCTTGTAAATTCCAAGTTACCTATAGCTGTGCCCCTACTCCCCTTCCAATTCTGCTGCCCCCATTCGCTGTACCTGCCCCCTTCCTCTTTCCCACTCACTACCTAACCAAAAAGGCCATCGTCTGAGGTCTGCTACAAACAACATTCACACCTGAGCTCAGAAATCTGTAGGTAACCTTGAAAACACCTTCCTGGAGATTCAGTCTCGTGAAGTAGATATTCCCAGTTTTTCACTAGGAATGCTCACGCTGCTCCTGAGAATTCACATCACAAAGCTCCAAGGTCCAATGTTGACCTCTCTGTGAGCCCTGTACAGTAAGACTCATAAAGCCCAAGAAAAATGGATAAATCTTTGCAAACACCTTAACTGAAAATATCCTAAAACATTTTATAAAGTGGATTTCTAACATGGCATAATGCACGATGATGTACCAGGCACATCAGTCATTTGGAACGACCCGGGCGATGTTCCTCACTTTGGCGTGGCTGCATCTCTCCCAGCGTACACAGCAAAATCTTTTTATCACGTTGCGAGAGTTTCGACGTGCAGAGGAGAAACTGGCAAACCTGGATTCCAGAGACACAAATAAAATTTTGTTTATCGATGATGGATGTCTCAGAATTGCATCCTTTTTAGTAACGAACAATTGCACGTTGTTACAGGATATAGTTTTGTCAATCATTGGATGCTATTAAAGTTAGTGTGACTAATGAATAATTTAAATATTTTTTTAAGCTATTCTGCTGCAGGAAGATTTAAAGGCCTTCGTTTTCTTTTAAATGATATGAAGCAAAAGTAACTTGGACATATAATGCAATCAGTTTTATAATTGACAAGCATGATTACATTTTTGCAATAAAATATATGCCAGTACCTCAGCAAATTATTGCCTAATGCCGTATGAATCTGGCATTAATGAAGAAATTGAAAAATAAACAACAGCAGCAGCTTTAAGTACAAAAATCATCAATGCATATTTGAGACTAATGTGATTAAGAGCAACATGATGTGTGAACACAGATTGCTTCTAGGTTCAGCATTTCTCATTTTCATACAGCTTACAAGATTGTGCAGGTTGTTTTTTCCTGAATAGCTAACCTAGTTTAGAGATGCTGCATGCCCATCCTATTTTCTAAGCGGAGCAACATTTATATTCTTGAGATTATATTCTATTAGTGCAGGCAGATGAATTTTTCAAACTTGTTTGTCCTGGGATTAGACGAACATGAGTTTGCAATATTTTAAAGCCATCTACACATTTTGAAATTAAGTGAAAGCCTGCAGAATTAGAAACAGTTCAAAAGGAGTAAAGAAAGGTTGGTCTCCTTGCCAAATAGGAAAAGATTAGACGGTATGTGAGCAATGATGGGTTCTTCAGTGTATTGTTTCAAAACTAGAAAACGACTGTCATGGGCTCAGAAGTGATTTAGCGTAGAAGCATCAAAGTCTCCTTTGGTTATTGGGAACATAAACAAAAATCGTTGGATTGCCTGTGAAAAATAACCCACATACCTTACTAAAACTTCTCAGGAGGTGGACAGTTTCACACCTATCCAAAAATATAACCCCTCCTCAAGCAGCAGTGTCATATTCACTAAAGAGCAAACTCACCTTACAGAGTTTTCAAGGGCTACCTCGGAAGTGCCTCAGAGCTCATTTAGACAATTTCATCCCACCTCCTAATAATGCAAGCTGACAGAGATCATTTCAGATGCCCTTAGGACTTATGCCCAGCTGGCCACGTATCTCCCAGCGGGCCAAGCACTGACCCAAAGGAGTGTCCACATTGCAACGCAGGACACTGTCAACTCATTCTACCCTAGAATATCTTCTAGAGCCATACAGATTTAAAAAACAACCTGGCATAGAGGAGTTGAGTCACACTGCACTCCACTCCACACACACACTAATGAGCTGCTTCCCAACCGATGCCACGCAGGCTGCCTTTGACAGACCACAGAGACTGTCGCCCCAAGAGAAAAGCAGGCAACTGCAACACCTGTATTTTTTGTAGGCTAACAAAAATGCCAAAAACCGCAAGGCAATTTGCTTTTGCACGGGTTTCTTTGAATCCCATGTTGCTGTGTGTGTACATTAATTATATATTCATTATGCATAATGTCACACATTATAAACATATAATACATTAAATATACACATAAATAGGAGTAGGAACAAAGATATAAGTTTCCTGCCATCCAGCTGACAGTTCTAATTAATAGATTCAGGCTCGCTCTCTTCCCCCCAAACCGGACAATATCAAATTAGTAACACAGTCTTGGTCTCAAAGGAAGATACTGAAGGACACCACCCCAAAATACTTTACAAATAAGGCATTCTCCCATACTGGAGGAGTCTAGGATTCAAGTCCCTGGCCTAATATTCCTTTGCAGGTCAATACTCACACAAATGGACAGTTTTCTAAAATGGAGTAAGAAATTTCCTTCTTTGTATGCGTGGTGTTTGTTTTTTAACGAAAGGGAGCTGACTTTATCCACCTAACTCTAGTAAAAGATCATGTCAGAGACCTAAGAAGAGACAGCCACTTCTGTCTCGCACAGAGCTAAGCTTTGCTCGATTGCCAAACAGTACAGCACCGCTCCCCTTTTAACATTCCCTAAAGCTTTATCTTCAGCCTCTTCTTGCATGTACGAATCCTACTGCCACTCCTTACTTGAGGTGAGGGTTTCGTGCAAAAGTCTATACAAGTCCCTGTGTGGATTTAGCCTTTCATTATGCTCTAAGTCATTTCCCTTTTCAACTTTCAAGGTGTTTATACTGTCTGCATTTCGAGATGAGACTGTTTCTTGCTACACGGTGTATGGTGTCCTGCTTCGTGAGCTCCCATGGCCATGATCAGCTGCTACCATGACATGTACAATTTCTGTTCAGAGAGGTTCCCACAATCATTTCTCAAAAGCACTCTTCACAAACAGACATATATTAATGGATCCTTCCGCCAATATAAATTCAACTTCAGGAAGAACTTATGCCCTTCTGTTACACTCCAATCATCCCCATGACTGTCGGTGTCGCCATCCTGGTACCAATCTACTGTATTTGAACACTCCCAAGTTACAGCTCCTGGTGAAGAGAGACTGTGTTTATCCAAAGAACATTGACTTTTTATCCCTGTCCCCTGCTGATCCGTATCTACCCTCACCAGGAAGCGCTGCTCCTTGGAGCCGCAGCCTAGTTCGGTTCGCATGGCCCATCTACTCACAGAGATCTCAGCAGCTGGAGTAACAGTTTCAGAAACACAGACCTGTCTCCTGGGAATTGAGCTGAGACCACAAACTCATTTTCCACAGGGCAAACAAGCAGTGAGTGACAGCAACCAAGTAATGTAGAAATCACAGCGCACACATCACCGAATATCTCAGAAACAGTTCTACATATTTGGTCTCGTGAAACTTTGCCCCTTCAAATTGCACCTCAGGTGAAACATGAATACAATGGTACTTTCACATTTGAAATAGATGCAAAAGTTAGATACCTTGCATTTCATATAAAAAATTAACTCAGAAAAGATAGCCTTCTGCTTAAAATAAGCTACTTTTCCGGTGAAAACAATCTCTTTTGAACACAAAATGCATTTTCAGAGGGTACTTCATATTACAGAGCAGACGAAGCATTTTACCCTAGTTGTGCAAATTCTTACACAAATCCTTAATATCAAGTGCACGATTCATTCTCCAAAGCCTGTCTCATGAATATTAAGCATGCATTGCTAGAAATTTCTAATGATATACTTTAAAATCTTGCTGTTCCCTTGCACAATGCTACTGATACACATAGGTAGCAATGGCAATGTTTCTTTTAAGATCTCATCGGTAAATATTACAGTTGGCTTTGCCATATTTCTGCAGGAAGACATGGAACAAAGGAAAGACTTAAAAAGATAACCAGAGATCTAGAAAACGAGTCACAGAGAAAGACTGAAAGAACAGTTTAACTTAGTCCACAGAAGAGAAGATTAAGGCAAGAGGTGATAGTAATCTTCAAATATAATTAGAGCCCATTACATGCGGGAAGCTATTACTGTTCCCATGTCCACTGGGACTAGAGCAGAAAGTAATCAATTTATGTTGCATGTCATATTTAGACTTTAGAAAACTTTCTAATGCTGAATAACAATGAAGTGCAGGACTCTGCGGAGCGCACAGAATGTCTGAAAGCAGAAGTTTTTGAGAATGCCAAGCAAGAGTCTGAGAGGAATGTTTTAAAGAGGTTTCTGCTTTTGATATTTCTGCCTATGTCCCTTCTTCCAGTAATATTAGGCACCGTTTTTCCTTGCACTGGTAGAGGTATGTATTCCTTAAATTGTATTCTACTACAAGTTCTTTCTAATATTACAGGATATTAGAAAACTATAGGTTTTAAATAGCAGTTATATGGGTAAGGGGCATGAGCACCTCATGGGTAACCACCTTACATAGATGACAATGAATATAGTTCACATTGCTTTGAACTAAAATTATGTTAATGAAAAACATAGGTATTCATGTAAAACATTATAGCAAAACGTGAATCCCTCAGGAATACTACGACATTGTGAAACACCATTTTAGACAAAATTAGATTCTAACTTAATAGGTAGGTTAAAAGTCATTCTTCAAAGGCTCCATATAATCTTGAATTACCTAATAACCTGTACCTTGAAACTGGGAGTGCTGTGGGGGGTTGTGAAAGATGAACATGTGAATACCAAGATTCAACTCTTGCTTGTGTCCTAAGCAAGAAAAACTGTGGTGTTTTCTTCTTGCTGTGCTCCCTGCAGATTATGGTACATATACACGGCTAAGTACGGAACTGAGCGTGACCAACATCCCCAGCTGAAGACATGCCACAAACTGGATCTTGAGAGACATTTCTGGTCTGATCATAGCCGATACTACAGAACTATATAAATACAGTAAAAACTCTACCAGACAATAACCATTTTCATCTCTGGTATTATGGTAACATCTAAAATTCGGAGCAAACATTAAGGATCCAGAGGGCGAGGAAGCAACATTTATCATAAAGCTTATCGTTATAATTAGCAAAAGATGGAAGGAAAAAAACTACCAATACTATTCTACTAATAGAAGAAGAGAAGAACTATGTCAGAAGCCTATCTCTTTCTCCTGACAATATTGGGAGTCTGAGCCAGATAACTGAGAGGTCTAAAGCAACACAGGGTATCTCTCGTCTCCACTGTGACTGGATTACCAAAACTGCCTCCAGTCACACACTTAGATTTCCAAAGGGGTAGGAAATGAACCCGGAGCTCCCTAAGTGAACCTAGCTTCCTCTCCCTAGTTAATTTACCTTCTCATGGTCTCATATTGTTTGCATATACCTCTTTATGTTTTTTTTTTTAAATAAAAATAAACAGTTTTGTTAATGGAGGCCCATCTTGCAATCTTGCTGATGAGTTAGTCAGGTAAAACCACCATTTCCAAGGCCGACAGAACCATTCTTTCCAGGTATGTCAAACCACGGCACTGCCTTCTGCAGATTGTAACCTACTGCCTTAAGGGATGTGATGTTTCTCCAGTTCACACCAGTGGTACTTTTGCCTGGAACGGGAAAAGGCAGCTCAGGGGAGCAGGAGGCGCACGCTGCTTCCCATGCAGCACTCATGCCTAACTTTAGCTATGTCTCTAGTCCTAACTAGTTTGACTATGATGATCTCAAATCCATTCTAGTCGATTTTTGAGCAAAGAAATTCAAGCAGTTTCAGAAGATGTCAAAACACTAGATTTAAAATATCTAAAAAGCTTCTGGCTTTGTTTTTTTGTGGTTTTTTGTTGTTGTTGTTTTGGGGTGGTTTTTTTTTTTTTTTTTTTTTTTTTTTTTTT
>VUYV01000097.1:2966866-2994928 GCA_008711295.1 Anarhynchus alexandrinus
TTTTTTTTTTTTTTTTAAACTACAAAGCAACATTTGATTTTAAAATGTTAAGGCTAACAAAAAAGCACCCTACTGCATTCCAGGTAAATAAAATACTTTGGACAGCCTAGAATGCATTTAGAATAGGACAGAACTGAAACGTCAGTTGCACCACCTCCGTGGGACTGTGTACTTCTCAAAGTGGATAGTTTCCTGCCGGCAAAGAAAACAACAAGTTGGGATTAAAAGGGGTCCTGGGTTAGTTCGTTTGTTTGTTGCTTTGTTTGTGGGATTTTCAGGGTTTGAGACAGCCTCAACGTCACTAAGAGGATTACCCCATGAGATGAGCTTTTCTGTACGTTTTCATTCTTCTTGACAGTTCATGTTGACATCAAAGATTCCTCAGATACAGAGTGGATGGAAAATGGAAAGAGAGCTTGCTCAAAAATATCACAAGAGTTTTGTCCTTTGTTTGACTTACACAGAACTCAGCGCAGACTCCCTGCATAGTCGCCTAGTGAGTGTGGCAGACAATCTAACAGGGATAATCCTTTCCGTTTTCATATTAGCATGGTCAGAATTAGTTCTTTGGCTTTTTTTGTCACAGAAGGTAGACATCGACTGCCAGTGAATCACTGCATTTCTAAATTCTCTGACGGAGCACCGCTGCTTTGCTCACTTCAGTGAACCCCCTACAGTTCATGGTTTTACTCCCGCGAGGGCATTTTGTGCTTGAAATGCAAGCACCCAACTGTACCGCTGTAATTAGTTACAGCCAAACAGGTGTTTCCATCATTCATCCAATTATTGAAGGGTTGAATAATATTTGTACCCAAACTGATTTTGGCATAGTAGATCCTGCCTTCATGGAAAAATTTCTTTTTCTGATCTATAGAAAAACATTTTCAATGTTTCACAAATATCCACTCAGTCATTTTGTCATTAGAAGTATCAATTTCAATAAACATTAATGAAAAGCTAAGACACTTATTTTCAGAGCAGAAGACATTTATCCTGTGTCTGCGTTCTATTCCAATTACACCAAATGCTTAATGATGTAAGTCTAATCACTCCCTGGAACACGTAGTGCGCTCCCATACACTGCTGACAGCTCTCCATCACTAGAAGACTGTAATCTGACAATTTAGAGGAAAGATCTGTTCCAGATTTGAACTATATAAAAACACTTTATCCATAAAATTGCAAGTTCATGTTACAGATTTTACAAATAATGCAATGTTTCCATTCAGACTAAACAGTCCCTTCAGCACCTTTTGATGTATTTTCTTGCAGCTGCATGTCATTGATCAGCTATGAGATTTCATTCTGGTAAAATTTTTAATATCTCTTTAAGAGTCCTCGAAGTGTCAAAAAATCACTGCTTTCTACCTTTTCCTTTCTTTCATTGTCAAGGAGACATTTAAATAATGTACCAAAAATATGCAGCAGTTGCACTGAAGAACACGTTCAACACACGTTTCCTCCAGATTTTTTCCCTTTCTTCTGTCAGAAGTACCCTGGTGTTTGGTCTGTTCTGCGCTGCCAGCCTGAACGGGATTGTGGGTTATCAGCTATCACCTGAATGGATGAGACTCAACGAAACCATCACTTATGTTTGCAAAAGCGACTGCGTCTGGCGTTCTGGGGACTAATTTCAACCTTTCTAGGGCTTTGGTGGAAACACTATGGCAATAGGGCTTTCCTGTTTTTTCTAATCAACTACAGCACCGGGAAGGGGACAGGGAAAGGCTTAAGGCCAAATCATGACATTTCTGATGTTCATTGCATTTCTGAAGTAGCTATTCATTCTTTGAGCAGAGGATAATCCCAGCTGTAAGCCTTCACTGCCGCGGCTAAACCTACTGTAGATCCAGAAATCTATGCCATCGCCTCCAAATTGCTGTGGGTTTCTGGAAGCTGTTAGTCTATTTCAATAAATACGGAATATACAAACACTGCTTGCAAAATGCTGTCTTATTATCAAAAGTGACGTCTCTCTGTCTAGAGTGGCTACAGATGATTCATGGAGACTTTAGTTTTGATATTTGCCGTACACCATAGGAAAGCCCCAGGTCTATGTACACCTTATAAAATATACTTGCCACTGGCTTTTTAAAAAACAGGTGAAACCTGGAAATCTAATTTGCTCGTGCAAGTTCATGTGTAAGATTTGTCCATATGCACAGATCTGTTTCACAGTGACCATGTTTGACAGCCACATACTTCTGAGAATCTACTGTAAGCCACACAACCAAGTTCAATGGTAGGATACTGTCACCAAGGTAAGACCGCAAGTGAATTTACCCTCTCATCTTTAGTTTTGAAAAAGAAGCCACAAAGAAGTAATTCACCTCCAGTACATCCTCCAGTAAGGTGAAGCCTATTTTACCCACCTATCGCTTGAGAAGCTGGGATTCTTAAATTTGACCTAAGAGCAACACAAATTCATCCAAGACAGCTGGACAGCATGAAAGTACAATGAGTAAGTGTCTTCCTGCTAGCACTCCGCCTGCAGCTCTCCCGGAGTATTCTTACTGATTGCTGAGTCAGCATCCCACCAGCTGCATCACCAGCCGTCCCCCCACTGGCAGGTTTGCTCCCACGCAGGCTGAGCTACCAGCCCGAGAGAGAGAAGCCTCCTATGTGGGATGGGCAGCAGCCCCCAGGCAAAGAGTGTTCCAGCTCATCTGCTCAGCCTCTAACGCCTGGCATCACACATCTGGTGAAGCGTGTCCAGAGGAGGGCCACGAGGATGATGCGAGGGCTGGAGCACCTCTCCTACGAGGAGAGGCTGAAAGAGTTGGGGCTGTTCAGCCTGGAGAAGAGAAGGCTCCGGGGAGATCTTATTGTGGCCTTCCAGTCCCTAAAGGGGGCCTACAGGAGAGCTGGGGAAGGACTTTTTACTGGGGCATGGAGTGATAGGACGAGGAGGAATGGCTTCAAACTGGAAGAGGGCAGGTTTAGATTGAACATTAGGAAGAAGTTTTTCCCTTTGAGGGTGGTGAGGCACTGGCACAGGTTGCCCAGAGAGGTTGTTGAGGCCCCATCCCTGGAGGTGTACAAGGCCAGGCTGGATGTGGCCTTGGGCAGCCTGGTCTGGTGGGAGGTGTCCCTGCCTATGGCAGGGGGGTTGGAACTCGATGATCTTCAAGGTCCTTTCCAACCTAAACCATTCTATGATTCTATGAAATTAAAATGGCATAAGAAAGTGTTGTACTGAGCTCCAAGGCAAAAAAATCGCCTGTAGAGTGCGCTGCCACTAAATTACAACTGAGTCCTTCTAAAATGGAAGTGAGGGGGGGCTCCCACTCACCTAACTGGCAGTAGCAGCTTGGAGCATTCTTAATATGTAAAGTGAATTTAAGCTTCAGAAAATTGGTTGAAATTCATAATATCTAAATTAATAGAGAAATAATTTTCAATGTATTGTGGGTTACGCCTTCCCCTCTCTTTAGCATTTTTTGTAAACCGTTGTGATGTGTCATTACTGCTTACTTATGTATATCTAACCTCTTTGAGGAACAAGTTTAGTTGTCAGGCAGCAAGTATCAAGGGGGCTGATAACATTCTCCTTTTAACTAGAAATTGACAGTCTGTATTAGTGTCTGCTTTGAGACGAGCAAGTTGAAACCCACCTGCAGTCAAGAAGGAGGGACTCTTAAAAAGTTCCCAGCAGCATGAGCTATTTTTCATCAAATCAGCATTGTTGAAATTAAAATGCTAAATACTTGTTATACAACGATGACATTCCCATTATGTTCACTACTTCTATTTCTTTAGGAGAAAAAATAAGTGTTTATGTGTAAACTGGTGCTTAGAAACTGTTCAGGATCGACAGCTCCTAGGAGTAAGGCCCTTTATCTGTAGACAAGAAAGATGGCACACGAAGAGGAACAAGAGAAGCTGCTCCACTACAACTTCTCAATTAAAATCCCACCCGTTGGCACCTTTCCAACTTTCAGCCACCGCTCTAAGCCTGATCATACCTTGGTTTTGGGTAACGTTTCAAGCACGAATGCCCATCTTTGTGGCAGATTGCTGCCGTCCCTATCAGCAGCCAGCGGATGAGTACCAGAACCAGGATAAACCTCCACTGCAGACCAGTGCACATAACCGCCTATGTGCAAAGTAAGCATTTGTTAAAGAATTAGGTCATTTCAAATTCACTTTTAGATAATTATTCACTAGATGAAAGAATACTGCTGATACACAGATGACCCCAATTATATTTCTCTTAATGCATAAAGGAACTCTATAACTACTTCCTACTATTCTGCGCTCAGACAAACACCGATTTTGGCAAGATCAGAAGTTTGATTATGTGAGCATTATACTCTGCATCCTTTGCTTGGCTATTAAAATTATAAAACCACACAATCCAATACTGCTTCCAAAACCCAATCTGAGAGACAAACAAAATATCTGGACACAAACTCAGAATCATTCTATACTGGCACAAATGTGGAAATTTAATGAGTGATCTGGGTACAAAGATACACCCTTTCCTACTACAGTTCCCAGCTTGGCTATGGAGACCCTCTTCCTTCTGCTCCTCCCTAGCGTGGCCATAAGAGTCAGAGACTGGAAGACGGAAGCCTAACTGCCTGACAAGAAACCCATAGCTGTATAGACAACAGTGAACAAAAACAATCTCTCACTGATCCCAAAACAATCCCAACGATGAGATTGGGAGAGACAAGTGACGAGTGGCGTTCCTCAGGGGTCGGTACTGGGACCTGTATTGTTCAATATCTTCGTCGGCAACATGGACAGTGGGGTCGAGTGCACCCTCAGCAAGTTTGCCAATGATACCAAGGTGTTTGGCGAGGTAGACATGCTGGAGGGGAGGGATGCCATCCAGAGGGACCTGGACAGGCTGGAGAGGTGGGCCCAAGCCAACCTCATGCAGTTCAACAAGGCCAAGTGCAAAGTCCTGCATCTGGGTCGGGGCAATCCCAAGCACAAATACAGGCTGGGTGGAGAACGGATGGAGAGCAGCCCTGAGGAGAAGGACTTGGATGTGTTGGTTGATGAGAAGCTCAACATGAGCCAGCAATGTGTGCTCACAGCCCAGAAGGTCAACCGTATCCTGGGCTGCATCAAAAGATGCATGGCCAGCAGGTTAAGGGAGGTGGCTCTGCCCCTCTACTCTGCTCTCACAACACCCCACCTGAATACTGTGTTCAACTCTAGGCCCCCCAACATAAGAAGGGCATGGACCTGCTGGAGTGGGNTTAGATTAAACATTAGGAAGAAGTTTTTCCCTTTGAGGGTGGTGAGGCACTGGCACAGGTTGCCCAGAGAGGTTGTTGAGGCCCCATCCCTGGAGGTGTTCAAGGCCAGGCTGGATGAAGCCTTGGGCAGCCTGGTCTGGTGGGAGGTGTCCCTGCCTATGGCAGGGGGGTTGGGACTCGGTGATCTTCAAGGTCCTTTCCAACCTAAACCATTCTATGATTCTATGAGGAGCTGAGCAGCTGCCACTGCCTAACTTAAGAGGACTAAAGCAAGGACTGTAACAGTCGGAGGATGAGAAGCAAGCGCTGAAGTAAATGGAAGAGCTACCAGCCTCAAATGAAGGAAAAAAAAATAGAAGGCAACCAGAACAAAGAACTGCTGGACACCCAGAACAAATAAAAGCTCTCTTTGAAAGCATGTGGTCTCTACAGCTCCCAGGATATAAGGCTAACTGACTGTAAGAGCTTCTGGACAGGGACTACATATCACAGCTTAGATCTTTTTTCGGTTGTTTATATACCGCGTTAAAGTAGTTCATTAGACAACAGATTGTTTTCATATTTTTTGCTGCTCACATTTATCACTTCAGCAACATGTTGGTATTTAAAAAATAAACAATATTCTGTCTTAACAACATGGTCAGTGACGCTGCCACACTTCTGCTGGCTGCTTTGCACAAATCTGGACGCAATACTTGTACTCCTTAATCTCTTTTTTATACAGCTTAAATAATCAATAGCAGGGATAGCTAAGGATAATCTACCTGGGCCACCCACTGAATGCTCCTCTTGGAGAAAGTGACTGAAAAGCTCAGGAGCAAGTCTGAATAACGATTAAAAGTTTTGGAATACCTTAAGTATGTGTGTATGCACACAATGAAATAAAATATATATGAAAGTAACATTTTAATTTTGCACACTTTGATTTTTTGAAGCCCAGTTTTGAAACAAAATCTGTTTCCAGCAAAATCTTAATTTGTTTCAAAATAGTCAAAACAAAATGTCATCAAGTCAATTTTCTTTTTTTTTTTTACTTTCTGACACTTTCTATTCAGCTGATGCTATTTCAACTTCCAGTTTGAATTTTCAATTTACTTTTGCCAGTCTCACACTGCATTTTCCACATTAAAAACTGCAATCCTTTATTCCTATATCTTACTAAGACATATTTTGTATTTCAAAGTAAGAACTCCAAGGCCTTTGAAACAAGGGACACACATTTGGGTGTGTAGGGACGAGGATACCATCTGTGGGAAAGGTATCTTTTACCCTACAAATTTATTGTGTCTCATAGAACAACTGGCACTGACAGAAGACCTTAACATAGAGTCATTGGTATGTGTGAAAAAAAGGAATACTGAACAGAAGATTACCGAGACATAGCAGACTGATTATTGCAACGTTCTGCCTGCTATCATCTGAAATATCAATAGAAAGCTCAATGCTGCTGACAGGATGGTTTAGTAAAATTTTCCCTAGACTAGTACAGCAAGAATTCGCTGGAGAACTTTTGAATTAATAATAGAGCAGTTAGCTCAATGATCTAAAAAGTATAATATATGAAAATTTTCCAGAAAAAAAATAAAATTGGAATGCAAACTGTAGCAGAAAAGTAAACTATAAAAGGAAATCAGGGTTTCTTTCAGGACGACTATGTATTGAAAATTCTTTCCCAGAACTAAGAAAGCCTTATCTTGTTATAAATTACCTGGGATAGCAAGAAACTCATAATAAATAGAGAAATCATCAGTGTATAGCTCAATGAGAGGATAAGGCAGCCTTGACAGTCTAGATGAATTTATTTACCCAGCATCAGGAAGGAGAAAAAAAAAATAATCACACAGATTTCCTGAAAAACTGAACAACCACCTGGGTCAATGCAAGTTTAAAATAAAGGATTAAGGGCTTAATCCAATGCCTGCAGAAGTCCATGGAAGTCTTTAAAAGGTCTTAGAGTGAGCCCCAAGAGACAAGGAAGAGGTTCGGGTCTCAGTTTATTTATCTGGTAGCGTTTTCACTTGCAGCTGCATGCCTCTTTCTATATCTGCTTGCATCTTTCTCACAGCCCTATTTTTTATTGCTTGTCTCCTGAAAAACACCTAGCTCTGTCACAGAGAACATATAGGAAAACAGGATGTGTACCACAGATCGGGTGGCTAGGCTGGATATGACAACTTAGAAAATTATATAATTCATCATTAAGATGGACAAAAGAGTTCTCTTAAAATAATTAGCCCAGACCTCCTCTAGAAACTCAAACCAGATGATTCCAAGTTGGGCTTTTCTCTTTTACTGAGCGTTCTATGTTCTCAGGCACACCAAGCCCAGTCAAGCTGAGTCAGAGCCTTTGCCAAGCAAGGGGCAATTATTTTGCTCTACTTCTCCAAAGTAGAACTGTTGAGCTCCTGTTTACACTTCGGTGCTTCCACTAGTCAGCATTTAGCACTGATCGTGCTGTCCATTTTGCACATGGACTTGACAGTCAGCACACCTGCAACAGGTGGATCTGTGAAGATAACGTAATAAAAACATAGGAGCTACAGGTGTAGTTCTCCATATCCTCTCCGTGCTCTGTGGTTTTAATTTCGTACTGAATTCGATGCAAGTTCCTTTGCAATCCTGCAGCACAGTCCACATAAGAATTGTACACAAGTGGTTGCAGAAGGACACAGTACCCAACAAGGTCCAGGCCACCCCTTCCACGGGAAATGTCACATATACAGCGTTTTCTGACACAAGTGGCTTGAGCAAGTCCATTGGTAATAGCTGTTAGAGAAACTGAGCTTCTCCTAGACCTGATGATCCACTACAAAACTGAAAAATTTTGTGAAACAAAGCGTTGTGAAATCTTGTGAAACAAAGCAATAGAAAATTTCACAAACCCCGTATTTGTCACAAATCATACAGCCCTCTGCATCTCTAGCACCATGTTCTATCAGAAAGGACATAAAGTGGCATCAGTATTGATACTCCAAAGCAAAACAAGACCTGACATCACAGGAAAAAAGCTGAACAACCTGATTCGCAACCACGTTACTCCCAATTCATAACTGTGTGACTCTATCACTTTAAAGGGAATTTATGCCAGCATAAAACTGGAGTACCGTAGCAGTAAATCAAGCTCAGAATTTAATATTCACGCTGGTTCAGCTCAATTTTATTTAGTGCAGGTGTTCACTTAATTTTGACGATAGGATCTGGGGGGAGGGGATAGTGTGCTGTTAATTCATTTCTACTGCCTGGTGGTCCCGAGTCGCTACACCACCGGTCCTATTTGTGTGTACTTCAAAGACTGCTGAATATCTATTTCCTTTTGTCTGCAATCTACAACGCCTTCACTTAACCATGGTTTTTTTTTCTTCGCTATGTTTATAGTATCTCAAAAGCAGCAGCAAGGGGTACTAATATAATAATTAAAAGACCACACAGAGGTAACATAAAAATAAAAAGTAAAAAAAACAACAGGAGAAAAGCGTTCAAAGAGCTCACGGGAGAGAACAAAGACACAACAACAGGCAGCAGCAGCTTTAACTTGACTGCCAGTTTTCTATAGCGCAATCAGATCCATTGTCTGCAAGCCACAGGTGCACAGCACATGGAACAGGCAAAAATGCAACGGGGAGTGATGACAGTTAACTTCTGAGCCCACGCTATATTCATCTCAACATTCATTTGTGCATCTGTTGTGCTGAATTTTAGTCTTTAATTTCTTTCCTTTTTTTTTTTTTTTTTTTTCTTTTTTCCTGATTTCAGAGGCACTTGAGCAGCTGAGGAACTGTACCAAAAATGCAGTACGGGAGAGAGTGTCTGGGTTTTCGGAGGAAGAAATCTATTTGGGAGCCTGAAACGCGGAGACACTCTCTGTTTATCAGCAATGCAACCCAACATTTATGACTCCGATGACAGTGGATATTGTCAGCTCAGCTGCAAAGCGATGGCCAAGTACGATGTTCATCAACTCAATTATCAATAGAAGTGTAACAATACAAGTATGGATTTTGTGTAGAGTGTAAAAAAAAAGGCCATATGGGAAAAATTAGATACGTTATAATAATGAATGATAATATTATTATAATGGTTGATTTCACTGGTTATCACAAACCAGGTCAGTATGGATTACACTTGGATGACGGTCTTTTGATCTCAGATGTTTTCCCCATCAATAGGGCACTTTTTGAAATTAGATGCAGGCTGACCTCTTATTCTTTGTTTTCAGCACTCTCCAATCAGTGGGAGGAAATTAGCCCCCTGGGAACCTTTGATTCACATTGGCTCACTGTGTTATTTCAGCTGTGAAAGATGCTAATGAGCTAATATCAACTTTCCTAGCGGAAAATACACATATGTCACTTTAAATTTTTGGCCAGGAACCAGCATTTCATCATTTTGGGCAAGGTCTATCATTACACTGCAGCAAAATAAAAAAAAAACCCAACAAATTAAAGACAAGTTCAACCCACCTAAAGGGCAGAATCTCATGCAGTCTCCTTCCAATATGTAATGCAGATCAGCAGTCACATAATTTGCTGTGGAAATTAGCTGTCAGATTATGTTCTGTGTTTTCCCAGTTGGAGAGAACGGGGCAACATCCCAAGAAGCTTTGAGGATAATTAATTTCTCAAAGGAAAAAACATCACTATAAGGTTTCACATGCTCTTGAGGAGCTCACCTGTGACCCGCAGACAGACAAACAAGTGGCCTAATGAAGGGCAAGGGCACTCAAAGGTGAGACCTTTACAGTTTTGAGTTTTCGGTTTCAGGGGCGAATCCCCATCTTTTACACATACAAACAGAAAAATCAGCTCCCCCTAAAACAGCAAGGAAAAGTGCAGGCTTTTAGAAGAAAAGCAATTTCAGGTTGACTACCCCATTGTGGGTTTTTTTATTCTTGGGAAGAACTCCTGATGAGGTTTAAGATAATAAAAAAACCCTGTTCCCTTTTTTCCCTACCACAATTGTCGCTTCTGGGGACATTTAAATCAGTTCCACTACAAAAAAATTTGCAAAGTCTTTCCACTTTTCCAAAATAAAACATTTCCTTTAGATAAGAGGACATGCCATCATTTACTAAATCTAGTTATTTTTTTAATAAACTAACAATTTGCACCTGAATCTTAAGCAATTTTGAAGTTTCAGTTACTGATTTGTTTGTTGGGTTATTTGGTTGGGGTTTTTTTCCCCAATAAGTGCACTGATCTTCCTCAGATAACTCTTCTAATTTCCAAAGAGGTCTGTAGCACAATATTACTTGCAAAATAAGTACTGATGCTTTGGCACGGACTGTTTTGGGACAGAGAAATTTCTAAGTTTTCAAGATTTAAAGCAAGGTTTAGGCCTTTCCTTTCTTATTTTTTACCAGCCAATTACCTATCACACATTTTGCATCTCATAAACCCCTCTGAGAAGACTGAAATAGAAGCAAGTGAAACCACAGAAAGAAGCTGTTTCACCTACCAGAACAAGACTGACATACAAAAACATTTCAGGGTGATTTTTCTCCCAAGACACAAGAACAAGCGTCTTTATTTCTAGTGCTGAAAAGCAACAACTAACAAAGATTAATTATCTGACTAGATCTGACCAAAAGGTTTCATTGAACATACCAAAAATTAAAACTTATATATTTTTCCTCACTGTGCAATTTTTCAAAACTTCATCTTTGAAAAATAAGCCTATAATTTGTCCGCCTGTCACTCTTTCTCTAAAAGCAGTGAATTAGCTTTCAAGTGTCACAAAGATGGAAATTAGACAAAATAGGAAGAAATTACCACCTGTAGCATCATTTGATACACTGAAACCCAGAAAATTTTAAATTCATATAAAAACACTGAAAGTTCAAATTTAAAAAAATTTACAGACATCATAACCAAATACTTCTACTTCACTGAAGCAATAAAAATAAATGCTTTGGGTTTGGTTGGGTTGGGTTTTGTGTGCGTGGGTGTTTTTGTTTTGTTTTTAAACAGATACTCATTTCTAGACTGGTCTTGGTTATTTGAGCAATTACGCAGATGGCTGAAGATTAGTTCAAATCATAACATTCGGATCCAGATTTTTGTAAAGTTTGAAAGAATTTGGAGCTGGGGTTTTTGTTCAGTTTGGTGCTGACATCTGACCTGCCAGCCTCTCCAGACTTTCATTTTTTGCCGACTTCTAACATTAACAAAATTATTTGAATACTTATTTCAGTTTATTTTTTCCAGGGTCTTACTGCATAAGAATCATTTATACTCTCCACACAACCCAATAGTAAGACTCTGAAAGGAATGAATGAGATTAGCCCATTTGCCTGAGCTCTGAAGCTGCTACATAAGACACTGATTGTCATTAGTGAAAACACAAATCACTCTTTGTCTCTTAACCACTTCAGAAGCTTCCTAGAACTGTCTGTTGACTACATAAATAACAAATACATCATCCAGCACCCACAAACCAGCGACATACAATGCCGTATGAATCACTGCTGATCCTTTCATCTGCCATTTGCTTTATTGAGGGTGAACGGTTCCAGAAAGAAGAGAGAAAAATCCACAGTGCTACTTATAAATTATGTTTCCCTTGTTTCAGTGCATCCTTTTTATTTTCAGGTCTTGGGTTTCTATTATTTCTCTTTTTCTGTGCTATCATGGTGATACTAATCGCTGATGAGGTGATAGCTAGTACTTCAAATTCAAACCTGGTTTCTGCTTAATCAAAAACCAGTTAAAGGGTTGGTCAGAGGTCACTCAGACACCCCTGATTATAGTGATTTAAAACCTTGTTGCGTTACATTAAGTAGCTTCTGAAGAACAATTGAGGAATTACGGAGCTTCACGTTGTAAGGTTATATCTTCCTTTGCTTACAAACAAAATCACTTGAGCGATTGCCGACACTACATGGTTTCAGCCATCCTGAACACAATGTCCAAAGCACTGGGAATCAACTGCATTTTTGACTGTGTACTGATGCACAATGCAACTAGGGCCACAATCTGGGTATGTAACGTGTGGGGATCAAACATCACCACAGACTTCTCTGCCTACCTCCCTGTGCATGGTGTAACGATAGCCATAGATACAATACATAAAGAACACCGATAAGACTTTCTGGATGTGCTGGTGGCAGATCCCTGTTGTTTGGGTCTTTAGAGCAATTTCTGGTAAAAAGGAAACTCTTCCTAAACAGAATCTCCCCACCTTATCCAACATCCCTAGAGACTGTAAAACCAGACAAAACCACTTACAAATATTCGTATTCTAAAATTCCTTAACCAAGAAAAAAAATACTTTTTTACTAGTCCATTATTTTTTATTGGCTATTTCTAAAATAAGCATGAGCCTGAACGTGTACATTACATGACTGTTATACTGCCATATCAATTCCACTTTATTCATGAATATCAATACAAATGGCTCAGAACTTGGCACAGAGATGCTTTGCTCATAAATTACAGTGTGCTTTTTCTGTGATTGCAGTCATACCATGTCCTTTTTTATTTAATTTCGCTTCTATTTTGAATTCTGCACTCCTTCCCACGGACAGAAAAAGAACCATTTGTATAAGAAACAAAGATAAATTGACAAATCATAGCAATTACTCATTTATACAATATGTACTTTTATCACACAAATACAAATAAAAATGATGGTGTCTGTGGCCTCCCTTCACCAATAGGACACATGAACACCACTACTCATTTTGTGATAACAGTCTGAAGTTTTCTTCAGGACACTTCTGAAATATGCAGACTGAAATCTTGGCCGCCTTGAAATCATCGGGAACTTTGACAAGAAAGTCAACTGAGTTGGAATTTCATCCTTATTCTTCATTCTGCCAGCTATCACTATAACATGCAATATGCAGTCTTTCAAGGATTCTGTTTCACGTCTCTAACAAAGAATTTCTTCTAATTTTAAAATTACAGTAGCATGACCCTGTATTTTTTCAGACCTGTACAAACACGTAATGGAAATAATCACTGTTCTGACAAGTTTCAAACAGATGTTTCCAAGTAAAGGGAAAACACTAATCATTCCTATTAATTACATATTAAAAAATGAGAATATTTTTTTTAAATTACATGGGTCAAAGAAAAAGCATGAATCCAAACTTCTAGTAGCTTTGTCTCACGCCCTCACTGCCAGCATTGTTCCTCCACTCTGCCACTCCACTCTTACAGTATTTTCAATTGTTATTTTCACAATGTACTGTATTACCTACATTGTTTCCAGCACAAATCCTAAACATAGCCCATACTGGCTACCATGAAGAAAATTAACTCTACCCCAGCCAAAACCAGCACGCACACACCACCTAATGCAAACACGGACAACGTAGCATTTCTAATTATAGTTAATGCTGACAGAATCATATTGCTGCAGTTCTGATTAGTGCCAAGATCAAAAGATGACTCCCTCGCACCCCACCTGCGTTGCCTATGGCGCAGCTCTTGGCAACCGTGGAATCTCGTACCGAGTATAAGCTTATTTGCAGTGCATCTATGATGCTTGTTCGAGTGAAAGCTGTCTTCGCTCGCAGATCGAAGAGGCAGCTAAAGTTTTGTGGAGTAATATTTATTACTTTCTCCATTGGTTCAAAAAGTTTTTAGAGCTTTTTGTGGTGCTAAAGCATACAGTATTTTCTCTACAAATCTTCGCTGCTAGAGCTTCTCCGCCTATCCCAGTCCTAAAGCCTGAGCTGCACAATAAGAAAGGCCAGAATGTCAAAGGCTACTAAGGCACCAGGACCCACGCACAAATATCTGAAGGCAGGCTCTAGGCCCTCAAAGTTTTCGTTACACTGAGCTCCAAAAACAACTGTGGGCAAAATTTCACTCAAAAAGACGCAAGAATATAAACCATATTTCAAGACAGCTATTTTGGCCTGTGTCAAGATGGGTTAAGTGCCACGTGCTACTCTATACACAGCCTTTGCCAAAGGTTTCCACAGATCTTTCACCATCTCCAAGAGACACTTGATCAGGCTATGAGCCACTCCTGTGGAGGCTCTGTTCTCAAGCATTTCTTTTAAATGAAAGTTCAGATGATTTCAATGGGAACATTAATAAGCCCTGCGGAGTTAACAGCAAGACTGAGATAAAGATAAGGAATAATTATCTGCAAGTCTTCTGGTCAGTTCCCAAACATGGGTTTTATTCATCTGTACCTGAACTTTGATTTGTTCGTTTTGTTGGGAGTGGAGATGTGAATGAGTTTTTGTTCAAAACACACTGGAGAGCAGCTGGTCTTCATTTCGTATTTCAGATATGAATGGGGGACTTAGAGAGGAATATGGCTATCTGTCATTAGTAATAATTTTGTTCCTCTTTAGTGTAAAAAGTTTGTCTTCCACACGCAGAGGAAAATAAGCGAGCCTTACCACAACTGGTCACTTGTTATAAATAAAAAGTAGCTTCTAAATAAAGCAAATACTTAACAATCAATCCAAAGAGGGAAGAAAATGTTTTTCAAATGATTACAAACAATCAAAAATGAAGTCTGCTTTTGGATATTTCATGAATAGAAAACAGGCTTAATTTATCAGAAAATTGCTGGTTTAATAACAATTTACCTACCTCTTGTGCCCAACAAGTGGCACAATTCTAAAACATATGATTATTTATGTCCTCTAAACCACAGACTACTTAAAAATAATTTAACATAACTGTTTTTTACTCTGCAGAGCAAGCGAGAAATAAAATTTATTTCTGCGAAATTGTACATTGAATGTATTCCTTTATAGTAGTTATAATCAGACAGCCAGGCGTTTATCAGCCCTTGTTATGTTTTGGTTCTTAACTGTTGAAAGCCCATAAAACAGTATATGTTTTACTTGACCATTGTATTGAAAATGGATGAACACTGTTTGTAATTCAAGTATAAGGCACACTGGCACAAGATCACAATAAATCTTGACCCATATGAAAACAAGAAGATCTTAAACCCTTTATCCTAATAAGACTTTCTGAGCATTAAATAGCAACTCTAATCTCTTAGTCATTAATTTTCCTCTCTTACAAATCTGGATGTAATTAAGAACAACACATTGCTGCCTATGTGGTGAAGAAAATGTCATGCTGACGTGATTGATTACATTTATTTAAACTGGAGATTTCTGACACTTTCCAGTGATACTTCATTCAATTTTTATTACTATTTTATGCATCGAGATAAGCTTTAATTTCCCCTGTTGTGACCCACTTAAATAAAACTTAGGGAGAATTTGAGAAGCATTACATGAAAGAAGATCGCTGTAGTTTTGTGGGTCTCTGGGCTATACAAGGCTATTGAAAATAAAATTAGGTTTAATATTTTCACTTACTATAACTATTGTCAAGGATTTAGTTAGAAAGCCAACTTTAAACTTTGACTATAGAACATCCAATACATACCTTACGAGTTGCTCATCAGAAGAAGAATTAGACTGAATAGAATATATAACATATCCTATTTTATTACGTGGCTTTTCACTGCAGTAGCAGTAACCTTATTACTTTATACATACCTTCTTGTTTGCTTGTTTAAATATGAAAGATAATTTTCCCCATAGACATTGTTAAACAACAGTAAAACTTTCCTCCTTTCATTCCTAATAAGAGAGTAGTTCAAATTCTCTTCATGCAACATTGACAGTATTAACTAACCTGTAAATGTAGAAATTTACCAAACAACAGGGACAGCAGCACAAAAGTAAAACCTAAGAGAAATACCTTTTAAAAGTATCTTGCTGTAAGGTAAGAAAAAAAAAGAATTGTTTATATATAATATTTCTGCATAAACTTAGCAAACTCTCCTTTAAAATACTCAGTACTCCTTTGTGCAGAAGCATTCAAAGAACAATTGCCAAGATCTTAGTGTGGGTACCGAGGGACCGTCTGTAAAGATGAAACAAAATTTAATGAGAAATCACAGCTTAAGGGTATAGCTTTCCAGCTGGTTCTGAGCAGCCAGTACAATTCCAAAACAGCAATCCCAGTGTCCAACCACTATATGTTCTTGCTGACTGCCTTGTGGCTGCATAGAGACAGGGACCTATTTCACCAGAAATGCCTTTCTCAGGCATTGTTTTCCTGTCAGACTGGATCAATATGCACAAGTGCCACTGCCGGCCAAAAGCTGACAGTGGAAACACACAGTAAAGGGCAGGAAGGGGAATATTGCCTTCCCATGACAACATCGTCCCAACAGCAAAGCTTAGACAATTATTGCATCCTGAAGTTGACCTGGAAAGAGTGAAGCATCTAATGTTGACCGTATCTGAAATATAAAAGGAGGAAAAAGTTGATAGAGAGAAGGAAATCATAGGTAACTTTGCCTGAAAAAGGTGTATTTTGAATTTTAAACTGCAGTTCTTCAGATGTGCATCAGTCAAAGATGACTCTTATTATACCATACCTCCCAGCATAAATGGCATTCTTCAAGAGGTGAAACAATCACAAGGTGAAAAGCATGATTTGTTTTCATTATGAAAACTGTATTTGTAATCACAGCCAAAGAAAGACGAGGAAATGTTGTTTTCTCACCATTCTGTTGAGCTAGGCTTGACTCTACCTCTTCCTCATATGCATAATACTCCACTCTTGAATCCTGACCTGTGTCAAGGAGCTGCAAACCGAGCCATAAAATCTACAGATAGGTATTTTAAATAGGTTATATTCTTTTCAAATATATTTTGTCATTCATCATGAGCACAGTGTACCTGGCAGTAGGGTGGCCTTATGAGCAGTAAATGGAGTGAAATTAGCATTTCAATCGATGCTACGTGAAGATAACAGCCTGCAATAATCCTATTTAACAGCTGTTAATTGTCTGCTATAAAACACAGTTCAGCAAATTTTGATCACACAACTGAAATACCTTCCCTAATATGAATGAAGAAAATATACTGACGCACAGAAAGAAATGTTGAGATGCACATCTTAAATTTATCATAAATACAGATTTCATGCAGATACCGTATCTCCTAACTACATATAAATCATAAAACATTGTCTGCGTGCAAATATTGCCAAAATATTATACAGAAATATGTAAAAAATGGTTTCTTTGATTATTTCTAGGGAAACGTTACATTTGTATGTCTTAATGCAAAGAGCATTCTTCAAAGTTATGATCACGTTGTTAAGAAAATGTTTATGTTTCTCTGTGTTGCCCACAGCCATGTGGCCAAAGACATTAGCAGTCCATCACTAATACCATTTTTTCCTACTGTAGAGAGACTTCCAAAGTAATGGAAAGCCATAGTTCCAGCTGCAGGACAAAGGGATAGAAACCTACTGACTGAAAAAAAAAAGATCAGAGACCAAGCATTAAGATATCCTGGCAACGAATGTGTCTATTATAAGGGCTCATATGCAACACAATGAGAAAGACATTTTTTTGTCACATCTGAGATAGGATAGCAGGACTCCATGGCTGTCTGTATCAAATGCTGCAGAGATAAGTAGCAAAATACCTATAGCTAATTTGTCTTTTTCTAAGGACAAGTAGATATAAATACTTCATCTTCCATCTTCGTATCTTCTGTCCTGCAGCTTATCTGAAAAGGAACTAGTGTCATGGTAGTATCTTGTGGAGATGGAGGTAATTAAGAGGACTTTCTCCAATGTTTTGTTCCTAATAAGGATTTTACAGGACTGATTGTTGGTTTCCAGAAAGAAAGACTGGATGCTGAGGCATATATTTTTTTTTTCTGCTCAAAAAGCCTATGACATCTTTGCTTAAAAGGCTGAAGATCATCCTTCTCTCTTTCATGTAGCCAGGAGAACACAGTTCAGAGGTAAAAGTGACAATTGTGATGTTCATTAATTAATCAGCACTCAGGTAATCGATGAGGTATACTTTCTATGATGGTTTCCCCAGGAAGTTAGACTTTTCTTTTATTCCTTTTTATTTTATTTCAATTCTCAATAGATGAGCTTTTCAAGATCTTTGCACTCTTGCTACAAGAATAAAGCATGGAATGGGCTCGTCTAGATCACTGCTATATTCTTGTGGAAGCTTCTCTATCTCCTGAAATTGCCCTCAAACTCTCTCTCAATTGTTTTGTCCCCTTCTGTTCCCAAGACTGTGCCATTAAATCACACCGATGGTTTCCATGTATATTTTTAGTCAATAGGATGCTATTATAATATTTTATTTTCAATTTTTCATATTTCCTCACATAGTTCTTCCATTATAGTGGTCAAGGCCCCAATCTTGGGTTTCAGTCATTTGACTTCTAATTTATTTTTTTCTTTAGAATTCCAGCAACATAATTTCTGGTGCTATATTTGACTTCAGCACTTACGTCCATTTTAAAGTTAATAACTGTCCCATTTACATTCAGACTGGTAGTCTATTCATCACGTGCTACAATGGCATCCATTGATTTAATGAAGGAATCCCTCTGAGCTAAAGACATCATAATTAAGCCCTTCAACTAACCCGTGCACACTCTACCAACATTTGCAAGCTTCTGCAAAATAATGTGATTTTTTGTAGCTCCTCAAACTTTTTCTCATTGCCAAACGTTGCTTCATTATGGATTGTTTCCAGAGTATGACCAGCACCATCAGTTGGGATATTTTGAGGTTTTTTTTCCTGAGGAGCAAAAAGTTAGGGCAGTTTGAACGTGAGCTCTGCTTATCCCACTCTCTTCACTAGTATTTTAGATCCTCTTGGGGAATGCTCTCCACATATAATTCTGTTTCCCTGCTCTCTCTTAATTTCTCTAATGAAAGGTAATGCTGGCTTCTTTCACACAGTTACTGTCTGACTCTTATCACAATGCAGTGTCTTGTCAGAGGTTGGTTGATTGACCAATCTGCAAGAGTATCGTTTTAGTCACAAAGTTCTCTCTGCTTTCAATTTTTCCTTTTGCATTTCTTTTGAAAGAACAGATTTATGAAAAGTTTCAATTTAGCAGCAAAGGAACTGTTTCTCCAAACTTTGTTAACAGTCCTGTCCTTCTGGGCTTCCTTCTGTGCAGAATTAAAAGTGATGCAAACTTAATTTAATTTGTGTTACTCCTGGTATCACACAGCGTTAGTTAATTACCCAGATCATCCTTCAGTGCACCTGTTTTAGTAAGAAATAAAGGATAAAATTTTATTTTTTTCAATTATTGTGAAAATTTATTAAGGATAGTTTTCCTATGAGAGTAAAAAATGTCTTATACTGACGAAAGTGGAAGTGAGAATAACTAAGTGACTGCCCTCAAGTGAAGGCCACCCCCCTCATTTATACCAACATAAT
The DNA here is from genome assembly GCA_008711295.1 of Anarhynchus alexandrinus. Taxonomy (NCBI): domain Eukaryota; kingdom Metazoa; phylum Chordata; class Aves; order Charadriiformes; family Charadriidae; genus Anarhynchus; species Anarhynchus alexandrinus. The sequence continues at coordinate 2,986,294 of VUYV01000097.1, forward strand.
TCGGCAAGCTCAGCAGAGCTGACTTAGAGACAGATCTGGCCATGACCTCAGCTGATACTTCACAGGCTCACAAGACAGTGGAACCTCTTCACGAGTAAGCATGTGTCATTAAGAGCTCAACAATGTGTATTTCAGATATAAATTCAACTGTCAGTTGCAGTTCAGGGCTTGTATACTGCCAAATATATTTATTGCTGCTAATGTGTTCAGAATGCTGTTTCAGCACAGTCAGACAAAGTTTCTCCAAGCTCAAATCGCACCTGAGGTTATGATACTGACATCAGTTTGCATTTAAAGGAGAAGGATTTCAAGGCAAAGTGCAAGGAAGGTATCTCTTCTTGCTGCTTTTAGAATGAGTGACTCTCTGAGGCTGTCACAGGTTAGTGCACCACAGGGATCCTCCCGCTCATGAAGTCTGGCTGCTTCCCAGACCCCCATGAATCCCCCTCAGCTAGCCAGGCACAGACGTATTTCTGGAGTGGAGCTGCTTCATGCACTTTCCAGCTAGGAGACTGGGCCCAGCTATCACAACACTTCAACTCTCCAAAACAAACTTGAGGAACCAACAGCACAATTTTGTCACTGATCTGAGTTGCGAAGTCTCAGAGGTGGACTCCTCATGTGTAACTCAGGAGCCAGGCTGTCCTTTCTGCCAGCATCCTCCGTTTTAAGAACTCTCTGCCTGTCTTACCCAGGTTAGATTTCTACACCTCCGTCTGCTTGCTTTCCTTGGGTCACTTCCTTTAAAACCTGCCCACCAAGAAGGAAGAGGAAGATTGCTTACGAAGGCTGATATCTAGTACCTGGAGGTTTCTCTTTGCTTTTAGATTAAGAACGAGGTGTGAGCAACTGCAGATTTCCTGTAGATAGCTTGAAGACAAATTTGAACTCTTACTTAAATACAGACCATTCAGGATTTAGCATCATAGCTGACTGCGGTGAGTCCAAAAATCAAATAAGAAAAAAGCCCATCTGTTAGAGTGCTGATCTGTGACACTGAGCAGCCATACAAATACCAACGGCAGTGCAAGGGAAGGAGACAGGAATCTGCAGCCAGAGATAGATGGTGGAGAGGACAGGACAGGATTTCCTGTCTCACTGGCAACACAGTCTTAAATTGGCTAACGCAGGATCAGAGAGGGGAGCATTAGGGCAAGTGCTTAATGTGAAAATATGACATTGTGCCCCCACATTTTGCACTGTAATACATGAACAATCAGAGACTCTATCATAACATTTTTCTAGGCAAGGAAAATATACTAAATTATACAAAAGAAAGAACATTAGTAAAGCTACAAAGTAAAGTACCCAGAAACGAAGACAAAACATTTTCCTTTGGAACAGAAACGGGCTAGCAGCACTGTTATGCTTTAACTATTTTGCTTCTTGATTAGGTTTGGGTCTAAGTTTCCTGTATCCAGTTCAGATCCCTTATTTTTTTTCCCCACCCCCCAGAATTCCCAATGCAGGATGTATTCTGCGTGAAGAGAGAGAAAACACTTTCTACAAATGTTTGTACTTATACATACACTATGACTTCTTTTGTCTTCTTTAGACCAGCAGTAATCAATATGCACTTGTTGGTGTGGGCATATGGACAAGAAACTGCAGATTAAGCTAAGAACAGACATAAAGCACATCTACTAATTAATACCTGTGAATAGGTTCTCGCACTGCAAAAAAAAAATGAGAGGGTGAGCTTAGTTCTCACACAGCTTCTTCATGTTTGGAAAAGGAGGAGGTGATTCACTGCAAATCAGGTGATGTGTTACCACATACACCCATGCCCTGGCTTCTCCCAAGGTTACGTGTTTGTGTGTCTATGCCTTTCCTCTACCTCACATTAAATTCATCCAGGAGGAGGCAGTACTGATACGCAAAGTCAGTCTACCAAGGACTAGTACCGAGAGCCAGAATCAAAAGGCAGCTCTTTTAACCGTCCTCCAGGGGTTTGGGGCAGACCCATTAAATCAGGGAAATGAATACAGCAAACTCCTTCAGCTCGCTGATGCATGCAGTAGATTGCCCGAGTATGTTAATTACTGCCTTTGGCAGAATATATTTCCAGAAATGTTAACACAGAATCTGGAAATAAAATGTCTCCTGGCACCACAAGAGCATTTTCAGATACCACACTCAGATGTGAAGCATTAGGACAAGTCGTAGGAAAAAATCCCAGAAAGTACCGTGCCCACCAAATCCCGACAAAGCACTATAAACCAAGAAAACCTTTCCACTACCAGCTAATCGCGTTACATTACAGGAGAGACGTTCTGTACCATCACAGACAGTGCTTAGGTGCAAAAGCAGAACTTAGTTCCTTAACACCCTTGTGAGGCCCTGGAGGCACACTTGCCTCACTTCACTTTCTGCCAATAAACTCCTTTACGTTTCAGCCACTGAACAAGCACAGAGCGCCAAAGGCTGCTCAATGCTAAGTTGTTTATTGTTTCTCCGGTGTCAAGGATGAGAACGGTATCATAGGTTAGGTTGTCCACCATCCAGCTTCCCTGTAAGGCTAAATCCATTAGGCAGGGCCTTTTGCGACCTGCTTTCTGTATTTTCCGTTATTTCCAAACACCACAGAATAAAGGTTCCTTTCTTCTGATGCTGGAGACAGAAACCAAGCCCAGATCTCCCATTTCTCAGAGGATTAGGTTAATAAGATATTTACTGGACCACAGAGAGAAGTGCAAACTTTCGGGGAGTTCAACTATGTTGCAGGTGAGTGGCGACCTGACTCCAGAGATTATTAATCATAGAACATCAAACAGCTTCAACAGAAAAGACTGGAAGAGATAAAACTCAAAATATTTTATAGGGAGACTTTTAATGGTAAACGACAATAATCTAAATGCCAATGAGCTACTTGCATATAAAAAAAATATCTCTTTTTCTAATAATTCATTAATTTTAACTCATATAATTTTAAGAGAGAATATATATTATTACAAAATGCACAGCACGCATGATTCCCATTTGGATTTTACCATTTTAACAGTAAACTGATATTGTTAAACTCATAAAACCGTTCCTAATTCCTACCAGTTTCTCCATAATGCCTTCTAATTTACAGCAGCTCAGTAAGATCATAATCATAGTCATTTTGCTTGAATAAAATGGACTTAAGGAATAGAAAATCATCTCCTACAGCAGCTAAAAAATTAACTTACGTCAGCATTAGTGGCTTGACAGATCTATACAGTCTGAGTCCTGGAACCTAGGAAAGTACACAACCCTAATCTTGTGGAGGTTACAATGATCCTGAACAGAGGAAGGCTGTGATATTACCTAGTAGCATACTCGTAAAGGGAGCACGGAGAAAAGAACGTGTAACAGAAGTGCTGACACTGTCTTAACCGTTGCAGAGAACGAGTAATCTAAGTAATCTCGTCCCTTCAAACACCATCATGCTGCATGTCTGCCAAACTGAACAGACAGTCTTCAAGGCAGCAGCATTAATTAAGAGGTAAATTTTAGATTAATTCTATTTGGGAGCACGAGTCAGTACTACAACCAAGAGAACCCTTCCTGAAGATCCTCTCCTTCCCACCCATATTTTGACTCCGAGCTGCATTTCTGTCTTTTAAGTTCCTTCAGTTCAAATCCTGATAAGTACTCGCTGTAAAGCACTAACAATAAATGCAGAATATAATTAACCTGTTTAACTTGATACCACATCATGGCATAAAGTCAATTGGCCATGGAAGTGTTACCTGAAAGTTCCAGAACAGTGCTAGTTCTGGAAACAACATTAAGATAGATTCAGGCAGCGACAGAGGCTATCGTACCAGCACCGTTACCCAAAGTTACTAGGGGAAAGTGCTTTCAGTATGTAGCTCAGTCAGATTCCTCTGATGAACAAACTCATTTAAAAGATCACAACCAAGCTCTCTCGAACATTCAGTTAAATAATAGGTGGTTTTCTTCAGCTTCTGCCAAGAGAAAGGAAAAACAGAGTAGTTTTGAAAGTGTAGGTCAGCCATAAGGAAACACTGACTGTTCTAGCTGCAGACGAGACTATTTTAACCTTTCGGTTTTTTCCAGCACGTTCCAAGCACTTATCTGAAAATATGCCATGCTATTTGCAGAGGTTAACTCCTCCATCTTTGGTCACTAAATATTTGTTAATTTTAACTACTAGTATATCCTGAGTGGAAATTGCAAAGTACATGCTGCCCAGACATATTTTCTTCCAGGTTTATTTAAATGAAAATCTTACTGTTTTAAAGAGGAAATCTGCTCAGCGCAGGTATTTCCTCCTGAAGTTTCACATGTTTTTTTCTCAAATCAAAGTCCTTTTAAACATTAAACATTTGAGTCACATTTAGTAGTTATGCCGGCTCAGTCAAGGAGGCAGAACAGATCCAGAGGAAGTTAGATTTAAATGAGCATTTAGATTTGAAGCATACCTGGGGCTATGGTTCATATTGACATTTGGTAGCAGTAAAATTAATTACAAATTAAAGCAGTAGTAATATCCTGATCAAGCTCTTCATCCAAGATGTTCACCTTCTGGACACTGATGTTTCACCAAACCACAACTACAAAATATGGGGATGTTCCAACATTCACATTATTTCCATAAATGCAGAGGTTTCCACTCCTGAGGTTCCAGCTTTGAGTGTAGGCTTTGGAGATACAGTATAGAACTGTGCGGAAATACCGATCTCAGGTCAAATCATACTATTTTTGCCTAAATTGATAAGAGAATTTAAAACTCTTTAAATCTATATACACAATCATTAAACTCATCAGTTTAAAAAAAAAAAGTTATCTACTTAATATTCCTAAGGAAAAAGCATACTAAAGCAAATAGACACAATCTCAACAGAATCTGAATTATTTCCAATAAAATATCTTGCTAAAGGATAATATTCATGTCCTCAGTTCATTTACTACCCTTTAGGTGCACTCTATTAAGCGGAATGAACGATATGCAAAAGTGTTCCAATTCCTTTTCTCTGTTAAATTATACCAGTTTTATAAATGTTTCTATCACACAGTCAAAAGGGAACATTGAAATTGCTGCTCACTACTATTACAGACATGTCTTTAGAGATCTGTGGTGGATTTTGTCCTAAGAGACCATTTTATTAAAGCTAAGGGATAGGTCTGTGGCATCTGTATGTATGCATATGCCTTTCGCTCACTGTTAAATGTGGTTCACACTTTTCTATTACCTAATGGGCATCTGGATGACTTTTGATGTCAGATTCAATTTAAATTGCAGCGGTTGTAGCTCTTTCAATAGGTGAAATCAACCATGCAGGCTAAGCTCAGCTTGAATTTTCAAGTATGCTATTAGAAGGTGTTAGCAACCATAGCCTAATCAGCACAGCCTTGAACTACAGGTAGGTAACTGAGTAAAAGCTAAGGATGACTCTACCCTAAAATGTCTGCACGCAGTCCAAGATATCTGTAAATTTTAGCCACAAAAGAAAAAAAAAATCTACCAAAAACCAAATTAAGGATGAAGAAATGTCTAGGAAAATTGTTTCTTTTCAGAGAAGCACAGACGTGTAGCCAGTAGGATCTGTACAAGCCACAGAAATACATCTGGTTTGTATGTTTTAATCAATGTGGATTAGAGAGGTAAATTCAGCTTAAATTGTCCAACCCAAGTAGAGGCAATCCAAGATGGTTTGGATATTTCAGGTTGTTTGCAAGATGGAAATCTTGTGGAGAACATTTTCTAACTTTAGATTAGACTTTATGTTGAGAGAAAGAAGAGGGTAAAAGGGAGAGGGGAAAATAAAAGGAGAGGACATGCAGTGTAACAACTTTAAGGTCTAATACTGCATTCAGATGAAAACCCAAATGATTATCAACACTACCTTGAAATATTTATTTTTATTCCAATTGTGGTTACTTACTTCATCTCATGGTTATTTCCTTAAAAACTTGGAAATCAGCAATCATACCAAGGCTGCTGAATTTTGAATGTAAGGAAATAGTCTGAAACATTTCCCATATCAGGACTAACTCCTCATTTATTTTCCTATTTAAGAGAGCCTTGCTCTGCATGCAAATGGGTCGATGCTTACAGCAGCGTTTCGCTGATAGAATATCAGCATATGTTATGAATACTGATGAAATTCATATTCTCTTATGATGTAGCACTGCATTTTTCCAATTCCATTGTTAGGTGCCTTCTGATTCTAGCACAGGACTTATATATATGCCTTTTCTAACATCCATTACAGTCACTCTCTCTCTCTCTCCCCTAATGTTTTCAATTATATTCAGCCCTTGTTTCAAAATGGAATCCCAATATGGTCAGGCTCACTTGAAAGGGCATTTTAATAATACTCAGGTTGCCTATAGAACTGTTAAAGGTAAAAACAAAGTGCATGAGGTTTTAGATATGATAATCCTATTTTCATAGACTCTCAAGGGTTTGGGATGCTGGATTGCCCTGAGTTACAATGCAAATCGAACATCCAAATTCCTTCCATGAGGCCGAAAACTTTAGACTAATGTACAAAAGCAAGAACACTTAATTAAAGTTGAGCTGCTGCAGTATCTGGCCTCTGATCTTTTGTATCTTGGCATATTAAGAAATTTCCAAACCTTGCATCATCAATACATTATCAATGTATTTGCTCCACAATTCCTGTGACATGACAAAGCTGAGTTTAAAAACCCTGTGGCACTCAACTAGGAATTACTTTGATTTCTGGGTTTGCTTCTAAACGACAAAGTTACTCAAGCATATTATTTTCTGTTTAATTTTTTCATTTTTATAAGCAAAGCATAACTGATTTGGCAACATTTCAGTTTGTAATGTAATGGTTTCTTGATAGATCTGCAGAAAAATTGGTTTTCTGGTGTAATCGCACGTTTTAAGATTCAATAGAATTGTACTAAAACTGACCTGAGACTGCTGTGGCACTATATTCTTCTTTTCAAATGGTTCTAATATTGCAAATTCACTATTTTTTCAAAAGATTTTGAAGTAAGATTGAAAATAGAATGACAAATAAATTCATAGTGTATAAACACTGAAGCTATTGTGCAAATATTTCCTTACTTTTCATCCCTTATTATTTAGTGAAAGACTTCTGGTATAAATTTGTGTTTTCACTGTGTTTTAGAGGTGCATATAAAGTAATTCATAAGTAGGTATGCAATGCAATACAGCCATCCGCATCTATCTGCATTGGCTTAAAAATCACAAGCTTTAAAACAATCTGCCTTCTGCATTTAACAATTACGGCCAAAGTTTATCACGAAGGCCTGAAGTTCAGCTTGTTTAAAAATAAGCAAGAAAGTCACGTATTCACATGACCATATAGTTCAGACCTTTAGTTTTAAATAAAAGCACAATATCTTGAGACTCTCAATAAAACTGCAGATATCAGTTGCTGCGGTTATGTAATAAATCACAACGGGTCCGTGCTGTTCTTGATCCCCAGTTGACATTTCCAGTGGTTTTAATTCCGAACAAGGAAAGCTGCATAACCTTTGGTGCTCAGACGCGTCACCTCCGCTTCTGTTCATATCGGTATGGAAAGGTCTCGGAAAGACAAAGCTCCGTGCAGAAGTAAAGCCACAGAAGGGACACATCTCCATTATGATGCTCCCTCTGACTACAGGATATTTCTGAGATCACAGACCAGAACACTATTTGCCGTCGGATCCCAGGAAGGTACACGCAGTACAACCCCTTTAGAGTAACTGCAAAGGCAGAACTTCAGCGACAAGATTGAAATTGAGCAGCAGTTAGCAAAGGGTCAGGTTTTTCCTATTTTGTCCCTCAGCACCTTCTGAAAGATGATCCTGCAAATGTTATTATATCTTTGAGTAAAAATTCACCTCTCATATCAGAGTTTTAGCTATCTAAACCTATCTTCAGGTGCTGCTAAGCTTGCTTCTTGGCAAACCAACCAATTCTAGTTCAGTGTTTACCAAAACTTATGACACCATTCAATGAAGCTCAAGACCTTGGAACATTCTTTCCTCCTCTGCTAGCAAGGATGCCATAATAGAAAGTATGGGCCAGTCAGTGTTTCGCACAGAGTAACTGAGCATCGCTACTGTGACTGGATACTGAGAACGTGAATGAAAATACTTTGAGACACAGGCAACAGCTCCTGAAGTCACTCCTTTCTGCTTCTATGTGGTGTGAAGTAAAAGCTTCTCCCCTGCGCAGCACGAGGTCTGGGAGAAAGGAGTAAGGGAAGATGAAAAGCGAGGCATGTTCCAGCCTGGTCCCCTCATCTGAACAAGAGCTGTGGGAACTGCAGCCAAGTCACACTGGAGCCACTTTGCAGCTTTCCCAATTGAAAAGGTCTTTTTAGATGTTTTTACTCTTTTTGAAAATGTTTGAATTCCGATTTTTTTTTTATTTACCTTTTTACAAGTAACTGCACCTTAACATACACACACAAAGAGAAGTATCCCAATCCTTTAGCGGGCACACGACCCTCTGCCCACCTACACATGTATTGACAGACCACTACAACTTCCCATAAAACCAGTCTGTGTGTTTCCAAGTGGATATAAGTATATTAAACGCCAGGCTTACTCCTTCCTCCCACTCACACAAAACCTCCTTCTTCCTTTTTACTATCTATTATCCCCATTATGACCTTTTATTACACAAATGTTCTTGAGGTGGGTTTTTTTTTTT
>VUYV01000097.1:2997327-3115644 GCA_008711295.1 Anarhynchus alexandrinus
AATTCATAGTGTATAAACACTGAAGCTATTGTGCAAATATTTCCTTACTTTTCATCCCTTATTATTTAGTGAAAGACTTCTGGTATAAATTTGTGTTTTCACTGTGTTTTAGAGGTGCATATAAAGTCATACATAAGCAGGTATGCAATGCAATACAGCCATCTGCATCTATCTGCACTGGCTTAAAAATCACAAGCTTTACAACAATCTGCCTTCTGCTTTTAACAATTACGGCCAAAGTTTATCACAAAGGCCTGAAGTTCAGCTTGTTTAAAAATAAGCAAGGAAGTCACGTATTCACATGACCATATAGTTCAGACCTTTAGTTTTAAATAAAAGCACAATATCTTGAGACTCTCAATAAAACTGCAGATATCAGTTGCTGCGGTTATGTAATAAATCACAACGGGTCCGTGCTGTTCTTGATCCCCAGTTGACATTTCCAGTGGTTTTAATTCCGAACAAGGAAAGCTGCATAACCTTTGGTGCTCAGACGCGTCACCTCCGCTTCTGTTCATATCGGTATGGAAAGGTCTCGGAAAGACAAAGCTCCGTGCAGAAGTAAAGCCACAGAAGGGACACATCTCCATTATGATGCTCCCTCTGACTACAGGATATTTCTGAGATCACAGACCAGAACGCTATTTGCCGTCGGATCCCAGGAAGGTACATGCAGTACAACCCCTTTAGAGTAACTGCAAAGGCAGAACTTCAGCGACAAGACTGAAATTGAGCAGCAGTTAGCAAAGGGTCAGGTTTTTCCTATTTTGTCCCTCAGCACCTTCTGAAAGATGATCCTGCAAATGTTATTATATCTTTGAGTAAAAATTCACCTCTCATATCAGAGTTTTAGCTATCTAAACCTATCTTCAGGTGCTGCTAAGCTTGCTTCTTGGCAAACCAACCAATTCTAGTTCAGTGTTTACCAAAACTTATGACACCATTCAATGAAGCTCAAGACCTTGGAACATTCTTTCCTCCTCTGCTAGCAAGGATGCCATAATAGAAAGTATGGGCCAGTCAGTGTTTCGCACAGAGTAACTGAGCATCGCTACTGTGACTGGATACTGAGAACGTGAATGAAAATACTTTGAGACACAGGCAACAGCTCCTGAAGTCACTCCTTTCTGCTTCTATGTGGTGTGAAGTAAGAGCTTCTCCCCTGCGCAGCACCAGGTCTGGGAGAAAGGAGTAAGGTAAGATGAAAAGCGAGGCATGTTCCAGCCTGGTCCCCTCATCTGAACAAGAGCTGTGGGAACTGCAGCCAAGTCACACTGGAGCCACTTTGCAGCTTTCCCAATTGAAAAGGTCTTTTTAGATGTTTTTACTCTTTTTGAAAATGTTTGAATTCCGATTTTTTTTTTATTTACCTTTTTACAAGTAACTGCACCTTAACATACACACACAAAGAGAAGTATCCCAATCCTTTAGCGGGCACACGACCCTCTGCCCACCTACACATGTATTGACAGACCACTACAACTTCCCATAAAACCAGTCTGTGTGTTTCCAAGTGGATATAAGTATATTAAACGCCAGGCTTACTCCTTCCTCCCACTCACACAAAACCTCCTTCTTCCTTTTTACTATCTATTATCCCCATTATGACCTTTTATTACACAAATGTTCTTGAGGTGGGTTTTTTTTTTTTAATTCTATACCCACATGACCAGCTGTAGGAAGAATATTTTCACGATCTCTCGATAGCACACGTGGGTGCTATAAAAATAAATGTGCTGTGGTTACGAGAAAGTTCAAATTATTGTTGGCTTTTTAGATAATTTTTTTTTTAAATTTTATTAGTATCATCTCTAGTTATAGCACTAGGTTGAAAGCTATTCCTATGGTGCATACGCAAAGCCTCATCAATTTTGACAGTATGGCTATGCAAATATTCTCCCTTCAAGTACCTTAATGAATAATTAATATTGTGCTTAGAGATCTAGCTGAAAGCACCAATCAGAGGGTCTAAATAAATTGGATTGGTATTGAAGAAATTGTTCCCCGTGCTCATCAAAAAGATTACTGTTTCTTTTAGAGAATAGCTTTAACAATATGAAATAAAGCCCTCTTGGAATAACCTGCTGATATCTGCATGAATAATCAGACCGGCTATAACTTATCTGTCATAGTGCTGGCTGCTTTTGAAAGACATCTTCTGTAAAGGTATTGTTTTGTAATGACAGAAATCAAACTGATTTGGGGAAAGTAACAATCTTCTTTTTGTCTTACTTTTCCTTCATCTTTGAAATAGATACTTCCAGCATGCCAGTTTGAAATCAAAAACAAGTGACAAAAGCCATTATTTTACTGCAGGAAGGACAGGAGATAGCCTGCCAGAAGTTGTCTTATATCTAAAGAATTTTATTTTTGCTTAAAGAATATTAGCTCTCTCTGTGTTTAAACCCTTCAACAATCTGGGTTTCGATGTGGCTCGTGAACGATACACTTCATAAAATGGGTGCATGTTGGGCACACTGATACTGTGCATAGTGTTTCCATGCTGAACACAGCTCTGACTGAAGAAAAGGCAGCATTAAGGGGGCATGCTGGAAGGCATAGCTGTGACCAAAAGACACAGGAGGCATTTTTTTATTTCCCTGACAAATAATTACCAGATACAATTACCAGCAGTGAGAAGTAACTTGCTCCTACCTAAAGATAGTGAAGCCTTTAAATAATTTCTCATTTTCAAAACATATTGAAACCAATTCTACATCATTTCAGATAAATCCTGGCATTCTGGCTCTGTAGCAATTTTTCTAAGTTAGGTTGTGCAATCAAATGTAGGATATTTCAAAACCAAAAAAGAGCCCCCTTATCCAATTAAAGGGGTTATTTTATTCTTGTGAGAGTTGATCAGAGAAAGAAGCTGGAACCAAGCCCTGAGGAAGAGCAGAACTGAAAAAAAACGTCAAGTTTTACACCCTCCTGCCCCAAATAAAAAGGTCACCAGCCGCAAAAAAGATCAGTACTTCATCTCATGTAGTACTGTCACCCTCAGAAACTTGCCATTTTCTGCCCAATCTGTGTTACCATTTAGTCGGATCCAGGAAACTCCAGATTCAGATCCCATGTACTTGCTTTTCAAGTTTCCACTTTAGGAAAGGTTCTCTGTTCGGAAGAGGTGTTAAAACAATACTGATTAAAAGCAGAAGCCTTAGAGCATCTGGGAGCATACAACTTGTGCCCTTTCCTGAGAAACACTAAAATGATTTAAGGAAATAGAGCTGGGATCCATTTGTGCAGAAGGACATCTGCACCCATGAAGCTGTCCCAAAACCATACAAGTCTCAGCCCACCATATAAGTATATAAAGTAAAGTTGGCAGAGCCCTTGAGTAGAATTACTAAATTAAGTTGCACTGGAGCAAGACCTATCTCCCATCAACACCACGTGTGGTTTATAGGTTCAACACTACTGTAACTACATCATTTGGGCTTTCCCATCTTATGTTTTAGCCATCTCTCTGCACAACACTGTTAACTCTGGCATCAAAATACAGGTTAAAAAAAACCCCAACAACAGAAGTAAAATTTAAAAAAAAATGACATTTCTAATGCATAAAAAGAATTAGTCACTTTTACCCAGCTTGGTTTGTTTTTCTGTACCTCCCACAAGACCAACAGATTAGCATGACGAAGGATGGATGGCCACTCCATACTGTCTGTGTTTACTGTACTGTATCACAATTACACAAACATCTGTGCTTGAAATCTTTGCTTTTCTATTGTGGGAAAGCACTTCCACCACCAAAATGAAAAACTGAGCTGGCTCACAAGTAGCAGCTGGTTTGCTTCTATGCATACAGCACTGCTGAACGGGAGACAGTGGCTGAATAACCCTTAAAGAATTTTTAAGGCTAATCTATATGGTATTTCAGTTTCTTTTGTTACGTATGTTTTCACCATTCTACAATTATATCTTTATTACTCATTAAAAAAGGAAACCAAGGTTTTATGGATGCTGTGAGAACACACAAAATAATTATAAAAGCATATACAGGACTTTAAAGGCAGCAGATACCATTGCAATCACCAAAGTTATCACAAATGTCTAATAACTCTATGTCTGGTAGAGTATACATCTAAACAGACATTTGGTCTCAAATCAAAGTTTTCAAAGCAGTTAGGAGGGCAGAAGACTTCACGTACAAGAATTAAGAACCTGACCTAGCTTACTGGAAATTACAGAGATATGCCAAACTGTAGCGAATATATAAATTGGCTAAACTGGTTTTTAACAATGTTGGAAAACTAAAAGCAGATTTAAATTTGCCCATCAGCAAGTCTTTGGTAATATGCCCAATCCAGAAATTTAGATTATAAGTAAAAAAAAAAAAGAAGCTGGAACCAAGCCCCAACACATGTCAGCACTCAAGTGGTGCAGACCACCACTATTTAAACTCATTTTAACAATATTTTGAAAATTACTGGAACATGGAGAATTTTCGTTGGTCTAGATATAAAGATAGCTGGTACCTTTTCCCTTCTTCTTTGCCCAACATCAATGGGAGGTACCAGCAAGAATTAACTGAAAAGTAGTGAAAATAAATTCATATAAGGTGACAAAGCCTTGATTTTGACCGTTTCCAATGTTTATTGCCATGCTTAGAGTTCACAGAGTCATTTTGGCACTTTCTAGTCCTAACAAAACTTCAGATTCAATTCCTCTTTGTCAATTTAGCTGATAAAATGTAAAGCATCCTTGATTTATGCATCCTCATCCATAATCATCACTGAAAAATGTAAATACTTTGTTGATGGCTGTCTATGTTGACGATCAAATGAGACACTGAAAATGACATCTTATTTTCACTGCCAGACCAACACATCCTAGCAAGAGCAGGAAATAAATTGTTTTCACCACAATGAAGTGTGACAAGAAAAAAAAACTAAAGGGGAGCAAAAATATGCAGGCATTGGTTTTATGAAATATCTCAACTACTGAATTAATTGTTTAAGGCTAAAATCTTCATGTCTGAAGAACAGTGCCAAGATTAGTATAAGATCAAAACACTACGGTGATATAAGATTAAAACATCGTACCAGGTTCAAAAGCAAAATTGCACCTGTTCCACAGTGAAAGAGTTAGCAGGGGCACTCCTGTCTAGATCTGTGGCTTTTCATCCAAGAGGACATCTAAATATATCTGATGGAGTTTTTTTGAGGAAGAGCAGAACTGCATTTACAGGTTCAGTAACAGAGCCACACTTGCTCCTGACAAGTAATCAAAGCTCGGCAAGCTGAAAGCATCCTGCTCAACTTTATTCTTAGGTCCCCCTTTTAATTTATAGAATCACAGAATCCTTTAGGTTGGAAAAGACTTTAAGATCATCAAATCCAACCATTAACCCAGCACTGCCAAGTCCACCACTAAACCACGTCCCTGAGCACCACACCTGCACGTCTTTTAAATACCTCCAGGGATGGTGACCCAACCACTTCCCTGGGCAGCCTGTTCCAATGCTTGACATCCCTTTGGGTGAAGAAATTTTTCCTAATATCCATCCTAAACCTCCCGTGGGGCAACTTGAGGCCATTTCTTCTAGTCCTATTGATTGTGTTACTTGGGAGAAGAGACTGACTCCCACCTTGCTGCAACCTCCTTTCAGGTAGTTGTAGAGAGTGATAAGGTCTCACTTGAGCCTCCTTTTCTCCAGGCTAAACAACCCCAATTCCCTCAGCTGCTCCTCATAAGACTTGTGCTCTAGACCCCTCAACATCTTCATTGCTGGTCTTCTTTGGACACACTCCAACATCTCAATGTCTTTCTTGTAGTGAGGGACCCAAAATCAGTTCAGTCTTATTCTTCCCTCGCAAGCCACTAAGAGCTGAGAATGCAGCCCTGACCTCCAATGTAATCTTGGAGGCATGAATAAGATCCTAAAAGATGGCAGTGTGCTGCCCTTTGAAAGTAAACAAAAAAGCACTACATCTTGGGGGGGGGGGGGGGAAGCCAGAACTCAAAAACAATACAAAAGTGCACCCCCAAAACCCTGGTGGGAGCTCTTGGTTAAGAGTTCCAGCCTAGAAGATATGTTGCTTCATTGAAATGCCCCAACCCACACAAGATAAAGGCATGTGTGAAACACTCTGAATACGAAAGATCCTAATTTTGAATGATGCTCATCATCATACTGTACTTCTGCATAGAATGTGCAGCATCTTCTGGAAGAGCAGCTTAACTCGATCAGTGCAATTATAAATTTCTGTGCAGTGGAACTAAGGTTATTTTGCATTACATTAATTTATTTTTTAATGTGTTTTGCTCCTTTGCTTCCTCTGCAGACATAGATCACATTCTAGTTATTTTCTGCAAAGGGTTCATTATACTGCGCTTCATAACTCAGAGAACCTGGCAATTTTAGTAGCAAATATTTTTAATTCTTAAGCACAGCATAAATGAATACATGCATTTCCCAATACATGCACTCCTTCAAAAAAGTCGAAATGCAAAGCTCTGATCTGCACTTGAATGTATTTTTCTTTCCTCTCTCCCATTGTGTCTTTGCTTTCTACACAACACAAAAGGATAGGCAGAAGCCACACAGGCACAGCTGGATTTCAAATAACCACGTTTGCTAGCTAAGTACAAATACTCATGCCTAGGTTCATACGTGTACTGCTGTTCTGGCTGGCTTCTGGCAGCCACCGCAACAAAACACAGCTCCCAAACTATGTAGAAGGCCCCCAAAACTATTTTAGCGCTCAATTCCCATTCATTCAATAATTTAAAATGCCACAATATTTCAAAGCACTGGAGTTGGAACTGGTCTTATCACGTGCACGACAAAACACATACAGAAAATTATTCCAATCCCCCACAGCAGCACAGCAGTTCCCAGTGGCACACGCAGTTATTTTGCATAGGTCCAGGAAGATAATTCTTAAAGCCACCTTAAGCTTATACGATTAATTTTATTTTAAAAGACAAATGTATATAGTATGTAGTTAATATTCAATTTTTCCATGAAACATACAAATCCTGTCAAACTTTGTCAACAAAGATTCCTCTGGTCATCGGACAAAAAAAGGCAAACAGGAACACCTGACCAAAAATTGGAGCTGGGACTACCAAGCAAGGAGGCACGTGAGGCTCCAGAGTTCTAAACTTTTAAACCCACCCTCCATATGAACGTTTTTGCCACTAGGTCCGGACTACCCTGGATTCTTTACTCCTCATTTTCCACATGAAACTTTCCTACTAATAAGAACATTTTCAAAAAGCTTTGTCAAGGAAGAAAACCAGGAAATACTAACAATCTCAGGGTTTTCTGGGTGTGTATCATATACAATTGCTGTTTGGAATGCACTTGATATCACATAATATTCATATTTTACAGGGGAAGGGAAAAGTTAACTGGCTAAAGGGGAAAAACTCCATTGCATTATTTGCAGCGTCAATTCTAGATGATATTTTTTTATCTTTTGTCTTTTTTTTATCTTTTTTCTTTGTCCATGTGGACAATGTCTGATGTCTTGCAAAGTTTTTCCCAGTCTTTTAATGCTCTTTCACCTATTTTTAACAAAAAAATTATATCACATCTAACCGTTCAAGCTAAGGGCACCTTCTGCATCCAAGCATGTTTCTGTGGAGGCATTGCTCTCCAGAGACGAACAGATTTAACTCCAATGCCTTCAAAAATACCATGGGAGAGACAGAAAACAGTAAGATTTTAATCCTTTCTGAGGTGAATTCCATGTGATCGGTACCATCCATCATCTGTACATTGCCTCACCTAAGGTAGCTTACTGTGCTGTCGTCAGGTTTGCCCTTCTATCATGCTTTATTGTGCTTCCCTAAAGCTGGTTCAGGTTACTCATGATCACACTTAACTACATCTCTTCCTTAAGTGGTGAAAAGAACATGTTTACAAACAAGACAACGTTAACAGTTTTCCTGTGAATGTTGAAACTGCACGAAATGTTCACAAAAGCTACTTTTCTGCAAAAGACAATGTCTTTTTACAAACTCCCTTGTACCTTCACGTGTTTTTCCTCCAACCTTAGATTTTATTTCTACCAGCTGTTGCCCTAGTGATTTTGCAGATGGCTGTATGGGCAGATGGACTGGATGTTCATACTATAAACATGCAGCAAAGGAGAACCCATGGTTTTGCACTGCTTCAGTTACCAGGATCTGCAGAGATGTCAAAGACATGTTATTCCCCATTTGGCAATATGCTTTGATTGCTAATTAATGCAAACAGCTTGTTGTCTACAGTAATACACAATTACTTCTCAGTGACCAAATGGCATACAACAATTTCAACAAGCAGTTCAGGAGCCAAAAGCATTCCATAAATAAGATGCTGACACTAAGCTTGTGTACTTTTATTTAAAGATGTAATATTATAGCCATCTGGAAAACTGTTTATTTAATAACATCCAGCAACATGGGACTTGCCACCTGTTAATTGGCAAGTTATCAGCAAAACAGGTAGCCAAAGGCATGAGTGGATCCAGCATTCAGGGCTAGGGAGGAAGAATGAGACAGTGACGGACTTATAATGGCTTCTTTTTGGGGCCACTCATTTTTGTAAAAACAGTCCAATCTCTATGGAAAATCATCATGGAAAAAATCCAAGCACCGGAAAGGTATTTTACTGTCTCAGTGAGAAACGGACCTCTTTCCTTCTTTCTTGAAGAAAGCAGAAGAGTGTTTGGTTAGTTTCCGAAATGAACGCATGACGACAACCTAAAGCTGGGACTTCCTGCAAGCTCTGCAGACCTACCAGTGATGCCATTTATTGAGAACATGGGGGGCTCTTCCCCTCCAGCACACATCAATCCCTAAGCAGTATAAAGAGACACTCAAACAAGCTTGACAATTTAGAGCAGCTCTATGAGGTGGCATGCAAATGCTAATTAACTTCCTAGAAAGTTCTCCCCTGAGGCCAAACATTTTCTGAAATGTCCTTCTTGTAGTAA
Source organism: Anarhynchus alexandrinus (assembly GCA_008711295.1). Classification (NCBI taxonomy): domain Eukaryota; kingdom Metazoa; phylum Chordata; class Aves; order Charadriiformes; family Charadriidae; genus Anarhynchus; species Anarhynchus alexandrinus. The sequence goes on from VUYV01000097.1 coordinate 3,006,261, forward strand.
ACACATCTGAAAACAATCCTTTCAAGTGCATGATTCGTGTTCTGTGCTTACAGCCCAAACAGCGTTCCAAGCACAGAAATCTTTTTACAGAACTAGATGGCCAGGAAAAGGGATATAGCACAGAACAGAGCATGAGCTGGATTTTTCATTTGATAAATACATATTTAGGATCTAACATATATTGCATCTGTACAGAAATTCTGTCTGCAACCAAATTAGAGGAAAGAAACCCTGCCTGGATTTTAGGTTACATTTGTAAGTAGGGTTTAAGTCTTTAGAGAACACACCACCCAACAGCTTCTGGCTGCATTCCCATCGTGCCGCTTCAGTCTTTAAACTCTAAAACCAAACCGTATAACCAGCAAACAGCAGTCAACAGGGCGACATTGTTGTATCCAGACTTGTCCTTCTTGTCTCCCAAAAACAAACACCTCACTACAACAAAAGCACCTTTCCTACAGTCCTGTAGCTGCAGAAATACACCTTCTCTTGAAGGCTAAAACTTTCTCTAGAGCCTACGCAGACCCCTCTGGTGCCGGTCACAAGCAGTGCAAGAATAGCCCAAGCTCAGTTATTTCACTCCCACGGCATCTGGCTCCTGGCAGGACAGATGATGGCGTGATGGGATACTGCAAAGTAAGCTGGGTCACTACCGATGCTCAGCATTACGGAAGCAGCACAGGTACAGAAGATGACTTGCATTATCCTTGCAGAGTTGTATATAAAAATATAACATATATATTTTTAATTACATGTTCTTTTTCCTCTAGTACACTTAAATTTAAACACTCGTATTTATTAGACTTCTTGTTCTGAACGCAGAATGGCAAAGTAGATAGTTGAAAAAATAAATGATCAGTTTGGGTATATTTACTTTGAATATTAACATCACACTAGAAAATGTTTAAAAGTTCAGAGTAGACAAAAATGCTGGAGGCTCTTCTCCTTCCCATAGATCATCTTACATTTGCACAGTAACAGTAATTCTGACTAATGGCTGCCATGCTTCTTTAATCCTGCGTTAAGTCTGAGGTTCATATATACTTTCTGCTTCCAGGATCGCTGCCCGCCGTCGTAAGCGTGACAGTATCTACCACATTTAACCCGAGTTAAAGGTAGCAGTACTATCCACCAGTGAACAGGTTTCAAGATGGAATCGGAAAAAGCTGCTCTAATGAGGTAGTGTGTGTAGAAATAAGTTTGAGTTGTTATCCTACAGGATATTTTAGTGTGTTGAAGTTCCTGTTATCTAAATAATGACACAGAAATCAGACACAGAAATATATAAAAAAAAATCATGCTACATTACAGCAACACTAATATTTTCTTTATATGCCTTTTCTTATGCAAACCTAAACAACTTCTAATATTACCCTTATTATTTCATACACACTAGAAAACATCTTGGATCACAAAATTAAGTGCATACATGTATATTTTTTTTTTAACAGTAAAGATGTACTCATTTCTATATTCATAGTGTAAAGTAAAGAAATAAGAGAAACCTCACCAAAAAAATCATAAAAATAATATAAAGCTAATTCGCACAAGTCTCCAGCTTGGCAGGAAGGCATATCTTGGAACTAATGGGTACTATCAAATTGAATTTTCAGAACTTGAACTGTTTACCAGTCCTTACTCTGACTAAAGAACCATTATTTTAGAGTTCTCTCCCCTTCACAAACGCACATGAAGAAAACAGCAAAGAAAGAAAATAATTTTCGGATAAGTTTTCAGTAATAGCACACAAAACAGTTTTTAAAAAGGGAGCCCACACAGATTTTTTCAAACCTACCAGGCTTTGAAATACACCGCAAATACCAGCAGACTGTCATAAGGCTGCAATTCTGGAACTGCACCCTCTAAAAGCTTTCTGTACTAACATATTCTTTTTTAAAATGCAGATTAAATATTGCATTTTCTATACAATTAAATATTGCAATTTCCATACAGTCATCTACAGAGGACTCATTCCTGTAAAATGAAATTTGGAAAGGTTTTTTTTAATTGCCCCACACTATGAATGAACCAGATACCAAATTATGATATGAGGACGTTAACACCACATCAGGTGGGTAAGATTAGTATAAAGAAGCAGCAATATATAATTTAATTCTAGCATATTCTCAACACCATGGCAGAGTCAAGTATTTCTGACCCGTGTGTGCTCTTTATCACACACTTTGCAATAAACATCTGAGCAAAAGTTTGTGCCCATAGATCACGGAGGATAACTTTTCCTCCCACGGATTTTTCATTTGTTGTTAAACCATGTTTTCTGCTCAGGGTAGAAACACTTTTCCGCTGCTTGTAACTGTTGCCTGCTGTCTGTCAGCCAGCAGAGCTGAAGTGATAACGTGCAATTTACGTAACCAATCTCTTAGTACCAGTGAACAACACTCAAACACACAGTCCAAGAGAAATCCACCACTTGCTGAAACTGTATTTGCACAGAGTACGAGTTCATTAATTATGGCTATGGTCATTAAAAAAAACCCAAAAAATAAAAACAAAGTGTATTTGTTTATAATTTCTGGGCAGGAAGAAGTGGCACAGGTGGCAAGTGAAAAAAGAGAACCACATTATGATTCCATAGGTTTAAAGAAATAGGCCTTACAGACACGTACGAAAGTAAATGTGCTTTCATAGTGGCAATGTTCAAATATATCACTTGCGCAAAGTAGGACAAAACTTTTCCTGCAATTTCTAACTTTCCCTGTTTCATTCGTGAGGAAAACAATCTGAGATGCTGCTGACATATAGGAATTAAGTTCTGAATCCCTGACCCAAATAATGCCAGGTATAGTTTTGAAGATGCACCTGCCTGTAGTGGCATAAAACATCTGCAAGGTGTGCCAACACTAATTTGCAGGGCTCAATCATGCACAAATCTGTACTACATACACAGATGTAGCTTTAAAATACCGCTCAAACAACAATTGTGACAAGGGGAGACAACACTGCATCCTACAAAGGAGACAATCTGCTTGATGTAATTCTAATCCTAAACCGATTCCTTACCTGCTTCTTTCTACAGCCACAAATGCTTTCTCTGTTTGCTGTTAGCAGCCCCGATCTGAGCACCATTTCCCACCCTGCTACTGATGCCTTCATCAATATCTCCCTTCTACTGCGAGTACTACATTTCCAGCTACCTTGTCAGTGGAGCCGAGGGGTTTTTTCTAGTCTACCCACCACCCTTTTGTTAAAGGCATTATTCCCTCCCTTGCTGTGTCTCATTTAAACATTCAAACTGACAGTCTATTAGGTGTTCTGGTGGCAGCTTCTTAAGAGCTCGAGGTCTTTTGTGTGTCAGCCCCCTGACACACAATCTACATGTAGCAGGGAGGTGACAGACACAAAGAACCTCATTTAAAAATTAGAGAGAGAGAGAGAGAGAGAGATTTGCACAGAGTAAGCAAAACTGTTCTGAAAACATGGTTCCTCTGGAAACGGGGTTGCTGGCTCTCTCAGGGGGAGGCAGCTACTTGGATTGCCCACACAATCAGCAGATCAGGCAGCTCACAGGGAGATAGATCTAAAGCAGGTGTGGAAGAGTTCTAACTTTAACAGTCCCTCTTGTTTCTGAAGACATCAACATTGTGATGGGGGTTCCCTGTCATTTCCCTGTGCTGCTAGCGCTGCTTCCGCAGATGGCACAAATCAGAAACTTCACTCAAATTATAAAAACTGGAGGAGAAAGAAAGTGTTTGGATGCCATGACAAGACCAACAAACTGTATGTAATGATCCTTATTGAGTAGCATGAAATTAATTATTAGTCTGATAATGTAGAACTTGGGCAGCTTATTCACACGACCTGCTTCTGCAGGTAACAGACACACAACAGGTAGGGACTCTGCTGAAGGAGCTTTTACTTCCTTATATTAACAGTACATAGTAATACAAACAACAGCCAAAACAAGAACAATGACGCCAACAACTCCATAAGACCTACTCTTGTTGATGGTAATAATTTCCTGACCTTCCCAGATTTATGATCATTGCTATTATTAACTTTTAAGACTGTCTATTATGACTGTTTATCTTTGTCCATATATTATCAAAGATTTGTCCTTCAGCCATTTCCATTAATAGCTTGCACCACCTAGATAAAGGAATTAAGAAGCTCAATTAAATGTATTCTTTATCTGAGATGTCTACTCACCCATCTACACAAAGCCCAGATGTAGGAAGTAATGGATGAAATTCTTAGTTTCACTCCTATAACAGATGTCACAGAAGCCAACTTTTCCCTATACGGGAAGAAAGAGGACTGATTAAAATAAAATATTTTAAAAAATAAAAATCAAGAAGTTCTAAGCTCAGCCTACTTCAGACTCAGAATACTATCGGAAAATTACGTGCTACTGACCCTGTTTCAGTAATATAACGGATATTTTATAACGTGTACTGGAACTTACTCTAACACTTAGTACTGCAGTATTCACTATTATGAAGCAGATTCTCACAAAATAAATCATGGAGAAAAGCCTGTCATAGTCATTCAATACATAAAAAGAAAGAAATCATGCATTTGTTGTTGATCCTTACCTTCCCTGTCTTTTGGGGTTTTTTTCCCCTTCTTTCTTCACCCTCCTCTCCTCAGTGGGAACGGGGGATCACCAAGGGTTAGAGGACAGAAAAGCATTCTGCTTTCTCCCCTTCCTCACTGTTTGTCTTTCGCGTACTACGTTCTTTCCTTGTACACTGAATGGCCATTTTTCTGTTAAAGGCATTTCTTTCCTACTGCTGAAAATTCATACTGAGAGCTCTTCTCTTGTCTAGAATAAGTTATTCTGTCTTTTTTCTGGTCAACTGCAAGGTTCACTCTCACAAATAAGTGTCTTCTATTTATCTTGTTCACTGAATTTGCTGCCGTTTCAGTATAATTATTATTTGGTTCTTAACAGAAATTCAGTTCCATATTACTCTTTGTCTTAAATGGGCCCTTACTGGCCCCAAAATTCATCTCAATAATACATTCTACAATAGATTTGCTTTTTCTACAACTTCTTAATAAGTATCAGAGTTGCACATGAACATAAAACTGTACATCATAATGTCAACTTAAATATATGTCTGCCGTTAGGATTTTCCAAAAATGATTCAGAAGGAATCAAGAGATTAAAATCAACATAGAATCCTAGAATGGTTTAGGTTGGAAAGGACCTTGAAGATCATCGAGTCCCAACCCCCCTGCCATAGGCAGGGACACCTCCCACCAGACCAGGTTGCCCAAGGCCACGTCCAGCCTGGCCTTGAACACCTCCAGGGATGGGGCCTCAACAACCTCTCTGGGCAACCTGTGCCAGTGCCTCACCACCCTCACAGTGAAAAACTTCTTCCTAATGTTCAATCTAAACCTGCCCTCTTCCAGTTTGAAGCCATTCCCCCTCGTCCTATCACTCCATGCCCCAGTAAAAAGTCCTTCCCCAGCTCTCCTGTAGGCCCCCTTTAGGGACTGGAAGGCTGCAATAAGGTCTTCCCGGAGCCTTCTCTTCTCCAGGCTGAACAGCCCCAACTCTTTCAGCCTCTCCTCATAGGAGAGGTGCTCCAGCCCTCGCATCATCCTCATGGCCCTCCTCTGGACACGCTCCAGCAGGTCCATGTCCTTCTTATGTTGGGGACTCCAGAGCTGGACGCAGTACTCCAGGTGGGGTCTCATGAGAGTGGAGTTAGAGGGGCAGAATCCCCTCCCTCACCCTGCTGGCCACACTTCTTCTGATGCAGCCCAGGATGTGGTTGGCAACATCAAAATGTTCCAGCTCCTTAATTTACCTGATCCCTCAAACAATTATTTTTAATTAATGTTTCTATACATTTATACAAAAGGGGTTGATATCTGTGATTGGCAACTACTATGTAAGACCTTCTTACCAGCCTTCAGCCCACTTTACAAAGTTATCATTTCACTTCGCTCCCATTCATCTTGCCTCTCCATTAAATTCTCTCCCATTTTGAGCACCGTCGTCCATCTCCAACCAAAACATGTCCAAAAAGCTTATTGAATTCATCCAATTTTTCCACAGGTACGTCAAAGAGCACCAAGTAAAGTGGATCTCTCCCCTTAATTCTGCACTACTGTCAAATGAAGGGATATTGCACTCAAGAAACACTCGACTTTTTGAACTTATAGCCATAGTTGTGTTACCTTAATAATTTTAATAGGCACTCTAATTTCTTTCAATCCAGACTTTTCCTTGAAATACTTCACTTTCTTAAGGTTTTTAATAACCACTCACATATTTTAATACCCTTACTTTCTGCTGAGCTAGCAATTTCAAGAAATTCTCACATGGACTGGGTGAAAATAATGAAAAATAATCTACTGTGAGATAAAAGTAATTGTGTAATAGGCATTAAATAAGTTATTCAAGGATTATTATTCAACCCTTTCTGTGGCTCTATATTTTATTAGAATTTAGTCTGTTTCAGAAAAGAAGAATCAGTGCTTTAAAGAAACAATAATCAAGAAAAAATAATCAAGAAAGAGACTGCAAAATCTGTTTTAAACAAATTTATGGGTTTCATCTACCTTTTCTTAGATGCATTCATTTCAATAATTTAATTTTAAGTAATCACTGAAAGCATTACACAGTTTTTTGTCTTTAAATCTGTAAGCATCCACGTGAGGGCTTTAAAAATTTTAGATCAATTGCTCTGTTGAAAAAGGTGATTTTATCACTTATTGTTGTATAAATCAAAAAATAGTACTTAAATTTCAGTATAATGCACGTTTCATCAAAATAGTCAACACTGTACATTCTTCAGGTAGAAAGTCACTGCATTAATGGCTCCAGCCATTACTGGAAATTCTGAGATGGGTAGTCAACAGACAATATAAAATGAGACAGTCTGATTTTTAAGACTTGCAGTAAAACTGAATTATTCCAAAAAGCCTTGAATTATTTTCCAGACAGTTATGCTACTAGGAGCTGGACTAAAGCTCTTTCGATAGCCAAAAGCCAGGACTTATGCAACACCTTAGTTATCTATAATGTGTATCATGCTGAATCGTTCATCCAAGAATATCCTTTGCCTCCTTTAGGGCGAGAGGTAATTTAACCTGTGTACTAGCTCATTTCTCCCAAGATTGCCAGTCTTGTGAGAAATTACAAGATTAGCTTTACGATGAGAACAAATGGGCATTAGGCAGAGGAATTTAACCCCACCTTCACCCTAAGGCTGATATACAACACTAAAGGAACAGAGTTTTTCTCCTAACCTATTGCAGTTTGATAAGCTGAACTATCTTATTTGCTATTAAAAGGGAAAATGTAAGTATTCTCGCTTCAGCAGCGGAGGCTTAAATACCTTATTGACAATCTTTTATTCCCTTAATATACTATTTCATTGTAATGGCCAAAATCATTATGCAGGAATACACTCTGGGAGTCAACTTGTGTAATTCAATATCCTTCACTACCGATGTGCTATTTCCAATCTTGTCTAATACTGTATCTCTCTCTAAATCCTCTTTTGAGAACTTAATTGTCCATTCGTTTGGTGAGAACAAATCAGCCTCATGCACAAAAACCTCAGTGAAGATACACATCATTGTACAGTTAGAACTTCAAAATGCTTTTAGAACACACGCGTGCAACACGGGACAGTATTTTCAGTGCCGACCAGAGCTAACAAGTGCAAGTCAAGCATTAACAGGTTTGTGCTATTGAGCATCATTCATATGAAGTACTGAGGAAGCCAAGTTTACCTGGCACTGTTCAGTTGGGTTTTGTACTTAGTTACAGTTACCAGTATTATTACTAAAAGGTGCTTGGCTATGACTACACAACAAGGAAATACTGTTGACTCGGAACGGGACACTAGAAATTAAAGTCTTTGCTTTATGGGATTGAATAAAGCTCCCTATGTACTGCGAAGCATCAGGCTGAATCGCACACGAAGTGTCAGAGGCCTCATTCCTACTGCTAATTTGAGGGGAGACTGAAGTAACAGTTTTGGATCTCTACACATACGGGGGGGGGGGAAATACTTCAACTAAGTTTAAGTGTTTTTCTAACCCCAGGAACTCCAGGGGTGAACAAGTACAGAATTCCTACCCACATCCACTTCAGACTTTGGTACTTTTATTCCACCGTATACAAGCTGAGCAGCCTGTGACTCAAAAATGAAAGAATACTTCAATATGGCAAACTAGTACTGAATTCAGGTGAATGGACTGATCAAAATGAATGAATGAAATCAGAGATACAGATTTATTCTCTGTTTGTTCAAGATAAACGCAACACAGTCTTGAGTCACTTGATGAGATCGTTCAAGGAGCGATTACATCCCAGCTAATCAGAAATAACAAACACAATATACAAAATTTAAATCAATATTCTAACTAGGTCAGGAGAGAAGAGGTGAGCAGCCCAAATGCCACAGAAATTATCACATGAAACAATGTTAGGAAAACGATAAGGATTTTAGAAGTCAGAGGGGATCTTTTCTGCACACAAACAAACAAAAGATCAAAACGCTGACCTATAATTTTCTGATTTTCAACATTATTCAACACTTAGAATTTGATCTTATGCTAGTTGAATATGAAATGGACTTTTCTGACATTTTCCATAAACTGCAATTCTTCTCATTTCAGAAAGACTGGAGTTATTTGAATTTTTATTTTTCTCCTGTTAATGATTTCCATCCCATTGGCAAAGAACATTCCCGGATTATTTGGCCCTGTAGAAAACCTCAAGAAAACCATGCAGATTTCTGACAGAAAGCAATCTGCATCGTGACAGAAGTTCAACACCTCTGGTATGTTTTCACAAACTTGTTTTACTTCGATCAATCAGTTTGTTAATAAAAGAATGTTTTGTCCCAAAATTCCAAAAGAGAAAGGGACCGAGCATTTGCCATACTATCTTAATATATAAAATGTTGCGTGATTTCAAATGGAAAACTGTCTTGCAATAAAGTTTTCAAAATTTGTCTATGATTACCATGGAATCTAACATTCCATGTTGATAATATATGATTTTCTAGAAAATTTACTGTAACAGAATGCTAGTGATCACAACGGAGCATTCAGACTCACCTCTCAGTTTTCTCCTAATGTTTTCTTTCTTGTCTTCTCAGCCCTCTGATGTTTCTCTTAATCAGTTCGCCAGAAAAGCAACTTTCTGCTTGCTATTAGTCAGTACCCACAAATGCTCTCTAAATTACTAATTCAAAATCCACAACACAGATTTGTACTGTCAAGATGTCTTCCAAAAGCTAAGGCATGGTGGGGAATAAATTGCATTAGACCTCATAATCACCTTCATGAATAGAGGACACTCACAATTTTAGACATGTCCTAAGTTCCTTTACATTCTTCTCAACGTGCCAGGTGGCCTCTCTAACAAGTACCATGCATAGACAGTGACAGAAACTGGCAACATAAGGTGGAGGTGGGGGTAAATAATAAAAAAAAATAAAAAAATCTTTATTTCCTTTGACTTCAAAACTCCAATGTGGAATTTTTTATTCCTGTACAAAATCTTTAGCATCAAGAATTATTGTATTGTCACCAATAATTATTGCTACTGATAATTATGGTCAGGGAGCCAGAAAATCTACAGAGTGCCATGAGTTCACCATGCAAACCTCCAGGCAGATGATACTTTAAGGCACAGGAAACACAGATACCCTCTAATTTGGCAGCGCTGTCAGTGGTGTAACACTATGACACACACTATGCCAGTTTGGCAATAACAGTCAAATGAGGCAAGTATACTTTCAAAACAAGATACATCAGCCTTAGAGAGGGAGCACAGAACAAAGAGGATCCCCACAGCAGTTGCAATGAGTTGTTTTAAAGTACAGTGAGTGTTCTACGTTAATAATATATCATTCTACATTGCACCAGTCTCTTCTATTCAGTCTTGTATGTCCCAAACATTACCTGCTTGCCACACCAGCATAGCAGTTGGCAATCCTCTTACACACACCAAACCTGACACTGGAAACTCCCTATTTACATCCTTCCTCCTGGTCACGTAGCCCTGCTGGGGCTGAAATCTGGAAAACATTTTTCTCTTCTTTCTCTTTTTATGGTTCAATTACTGAAGCACACTCTAATGCCTCCTACCTAACTTTGTTACCTCTGACCATCTCAATAACCATTGCACGTGCCACATTGTTCCTCCGCTCTGCCCGAATTCATAGCTCAGCTTTCACTTACCACTATCACCATGTTTCACGTCTGCTGACATCTTCCGGCAGCGCAATATCGGAATTGATATTCAAGGTTAACTGGGGTTACAGATAAACTGTGAAACTTGTGACCAGAAGACCGTTAGAACTGATATATGAAATTAAAGTAGTTCTTCAATTTGCTTGGTCAGTTCAGAATTTATCATCATCTTAAGATTCGACACTTTTGAAATCAGTATCTTCCTGTGGGGGTTTGGTGGTGAAGAGCTGAACTGAAACTACATGGTTACATATTCTTGATGGAACAGAAATATGGCGTGTTCCATTTCTTCAATTTTCAGCCACATAAAAACTAATCAAAACTCCAGAATGATAATTTAAAAAAAAACAAAACCAAAGCACAAACAAACAAAAACTACAACAAAACACCAGAAACAAACAAACAACAAAACAAAAACAACAAAGACAACCACAAAAGCACAAGAAAATACATATTCCACATTTTCAATGCATCTTAGAAAGTCAGATATCCCCTTTTGCACAAATTCTGCATTGGTACCGGACACAAACTATTCAGCGATCAAATGACCAGGGTTGACACTACAACTATGAAATGATGGGGGTCTCAGTCTCATTCTCTCTGGAATTTGAATGCAAGGCAAAATTAAGAAAAAACTGTAGCAATTACCTGGCTCCCTTCTCAAGGCAGTCTTGTTTGGGTATGACTTGTTGTACTTTAATTTTAACCTTTTTTTAATCATCCTTTCCTCAGGTTTATCTAAAACATTACCCAATGTTGAGATTCACCATAGGAATGTGCTGAATTCACATTTAAAACACCTGAAAACACAGTTGACTTTGCAAAAAGCTGAGATACGACTGACATTTTCATATCTGCTTTTGTCATGACAGAACTTATTAAAACAATCTAAAATAACACTTCAAAAGAATAAAGAATTGAACAACTCTTTTGCAAACCCCTAATCAATTTGTAATTAAATCCACACAACATACCAGCTATAATTTAGTTATGCTTTCCTATGTGCTCTTGCAGGTGAAATAAACAGATTATTTACATGTCTATAGAGATTGTGTGCTTCCAGTTTCTTCCATCCCAAAGCGAAATAGTCGTTCCCTTCTCCCTTTTCTGCCAATGGAGAATGGTATGATACCTTTTATTTTCCATACAAAAAAAAAAAAACGAAATTTTGAGGAAGTATAATCTTTCTTCATTAGTGGGAAGTGAAAGATCCCATGAACCTTCTCACAAACACAGAGTGCACAGTAGGCACTAATAATGAAATAATTAAACACACAATCATTACGCTAATACCGACTGTTGCAGCCATTCCTTATGACTATTCTGGTTCCGATAGAGCAGTCTTGAATCTTTGTTGTAAAAAGCAGGGCAATGTCTTGTGGGAGGCTATATGCTCTTTTTTGCCATTTGCTACAAATAGACATGGTGTAATAATATCTTTACAGAAGTAGATTTGGTTTTGGTTTTTTCCTCAGACTGTTAAGAAACAAAGAACGGCACCACCTTAACGTACTGTGGGCTTTCTACAAAGGCTTAAGTCCAGACACTTACCAATACGTCTGCCGTTTGTCTGGTGCTGAAGTGACATTGTGATTTGCTGTCACAATCTCAAAAAGAGAGAATTCTAGAAATGTAAACATCAGAAACACTGAATTCCTGGGTCTGCAGTGATTCTTTCTGAAGTTACAGGCAACAGCATAATAAAACGACATGCAGGGAAAATGGAATCAGCCAATTTAAAACAAAAAGCAAAATTTTCACAGGAAGATTAGATGTTAGTCTACCTCACCCGAGAATGAGATGAGTTCCTCATTTAGAGCCTTTACCTCAAGACGTAACTCAGCCCTCTCCGATAGGTATGCTCTAGTCAAACCACTGAGCTAGCCACAAGTATCAATGGGTAAAACCTGTCTGTAGGGCTGTGGAGAATGTTGGCCCAGACGTAAAGGTCCCTCGTGGTCTTAAAAGTTTGGGAATTTGTGTTACTGTTGCAGACAAAGTCACAAAATATAGTGGTATTTGGTTCAATATGCAACTTCTCTGTAAAGCGAACCTGAACTTCTCATCTCCAAGCCTACACTGCTATTTTAGGGTAAGAAAGCTAACAGTATGTTTCAGCGTAACCAGCTCACGTGAATAAATGATGGACCACATTCTTTCCAGTGCTATGGTGTGCCCAGAAATGTAATAACACAAAGGCATTTTATAGGTATTGAAAAAATAACATCATCTTCTCTGCCGCTATGGGAATTCTCCACACACGATAAATAAATCTGTAGCTCAGTGAAATCAATAAAATTATTACTATTCATCTCATTAGACCCATGAATACATGCGTTTGACCTGCTCCCGACAAAAAAAAAAAAAACCAAAACAAAACTTAAAGTTATAATCTAGGGCACATTCAGTCTATGCTAAACAAACCACCTCCTTATTTAAATTAAAAATAAAACTCAGTTGTCTATCATCTCAATTTAAAAGCAGATACAAGCACTCTTTAGCATCAAACTGCTCACACAAGTCACTCTCGCACACTTGGAACTGTAATGATTAATTTGCTTTATGTCAATGCCTTTTTCATTGGAAGCATTTTGACATCAGATCATGAGCTGTAAGATGTCACATCCCCTAAGCCACTAGGTAAAGCCAGCAGAATTTTCCCTTTTTTTTTTTTTGAGATGGAAGTGCCTCCTCTAGCATTCCCACCAACACCATATGAAATCCCAGTCAGTCGCTGGTGCGTGAAGGTATGCCTGTACACGCATGAAAGATCGCTTCTTGTTTCTAAATGGTTATCCGCAGCATCCATTAAATAATACCAACAGAAGTGGTCCAGCAGTTTAACACCAGACTTCAGGGGTGGGGGGGGCAGCTTTCCTTTCAGACTGTAGGAACATCATGTGGTCAATAGAATTTTTTTTGCCATTCCCTTAGCCTTACAATAGCACATCTCGTACTGCTACATCAATAGAGGCCTGTCCTACTGTCTCTTTTATTTTGATTTAAATTAACCCGCAATAGTTGGCAATGCACAAAACCCCCAGCAGTTTACAATAGTGCTATCTAATCCAAAATACCAATAATACTGAGAGATAAGTGTGGCTCTATCTTTACTTCTCATTACTATGCTTAAAACCCATAGTACAAATACTATCTGTGATTTCAGGGACAACGTACTGCAGATATACAGTGCAAGTTAAGGAGAGAGAGAGCTCTCCAGTGCTACATAGCTTTGCTTCAACCAGTTTAAGTTTGATACCTAATACACAATCTTGGAAAAGATTATGTTTAGTAATAAACCCCAACTTTCATTAAGAGGATTATTGTATTTTCCATCTCTGCGCCTACTGCTTGATTCAGCAAGGGAAATAAAATTAGCTCTGAGAGAGGATTGTCTTTCTTTAGTTGCACAGGTAATTACGTATGAAAGAAAAAAAAGTATAATAATTTTTAAGTTATTTTAAACAAATTTTTCTGATTTGCTACCAGCAGCTCTCACTAGAGAGTGACATTTTGGCATGCCAGAAGGAGACAGCAGACACAAAGAAACACAGAGAGTTGTTGGTTTAACAGCTTGAAAATGAGAGGGTGATGCCATTCCGCTGTACGCAGCATCCCACCTTTTTAGAATCCCTCAATACCCTACATGTTTGAGGCTACTGGAAGATACGCGATTCTACAGACAAGAAATCTTTTCTTATGAGAATTTGCACTGAATGGCAGCACTCACACTACAAGTGCCACTTTGCAGGCATGAGGATTGCCGGAAAAGACATGTGAGCATCTCTAAACCTCCAAGAGGTTATCAAAACCAAAGAAAGTACATGAGAGGGAAGTTGCAGAGATTTCATTGAGAAGTTCCTGTCCAAAAGAGGAGGAAAAACTTTTAAACTGGCTTTATTTTATTTTTCTTATTTCCAAAAGAAAGAAAATACACAGCAGAAATGTGTCTGTAGACAAGTAGGAGACACATTAAAGTTACACTGTTTTTTAAATGCAAACAAAAATACAGGAGCTCCAAGGAAATACATCTAAACTCTCTCTTAAATGGACAGTGAAGCTTTCACATGACTTGAATTACTCCTTTGTGCAAAATCTCCCTCACTGCTGGGACAATCAGTATTCTTTTAAACACAGCAGCGTGGATGGAGTTTCTGAAAAATCTCGTAAAGAACAAATTAAAACATGGAATTTGGAAACTCTTATTTGGAGAGCATTCTTTTAAGAGTAGTAGCTTATCTTTACATAGCAACAGAAATACTGAATAATCACAAAAGACATAAGAGTTAAACGAGTTCCTGTTAACTCCTGAATGCAGCATGGATCAGACTCACTCCTGCTAGCATGGGGGTGTGCAAAAAGTACCTACAAGAGGGAATTCATCACAGTGAAAAATAATACTGCCATCTGTGCTCCCTCAGGGCTTCAGCTTTCATTTGATGCCAGAGGCTCCATCCCAGTTTTGCTGGCAGAGGATGTCTTGTGGAGGTGATGAATCCATACATTTTCCAGCTTCCCAGGCTAAACTCTGTCTCCAGCCCCCAGATGGGTGTATCTCCAGGTCCTGCCAGCTGCTGCTGACTGCTATGTCCACCACCAGCTGAGTCTACGCCCTCCAGCATCTCTCCTGCTTGCTTCATCCAGCTGGTGCTTCATATCCTACATTTCCCTACACTGCCCAACTCTACAGCAGAGGTGACATTAACAGATTACACAGGAGACTCATCCAGTGCTTCTCCAGAGATTGCAACCCATAATTCAGCAGTCCTTGATTTAAACCAAGAGCAACACACAAGTCAGAATCATAACCTAACTCATGTCTTCTGTATAATAAATAGACTAGGCACAAGGGCTGGTAGCCGGCAGCTCATAAATTTGAGTACCACCTCCGATGCCTCGGAATTCACAGAAGTTTTGGATGCGTTTGCCCCATGCAAGTTGGAAAGCTACATTTAGAGCTCAAATAATTTCTTCTTGGATTATGTTAGACATATAAATCCCTATTTAGTTCTCTGTAACGTGTCAGATCTATAGAGAGCCTCACAACAGGCCAGAGGTCTGTTAGCACCAATGAAGATTAGAAGTTTCCAAACAACTTTTAATGAACATCCCAGCCTTTGCCTTACTATCCCTCCCTTGGTTTCCCCGTCTGTAAGATAAAGTAGTGTACAGATACTGAATGAAATTTTTAGCACTGTTGCGTTTCATCGTTATACAATAAAGAGTTTTTGGTGGTTTGGGATTTTTTTTTTGTTTGGTTCTTTGGTTATTTTGTTGGCCTTTTTTTTAGTTTTTAAACAGACAATCTTTTCTGGAGGTAAAACTTTGCTAGTTAGATTTAACTGCAGCATTAGAGACTTTACCTTAGATTCTCAGATTGGCTCTCTGCATTTACGCATGTGTTTTCCACCTGTGGTCCTAAATTGAGTGGACTGATTTAAGAAAGCACAGGGGATTGCCAGTCCTTGGCTAGTTTGTGGAACCAGCGCACATACCCACTCCATAGTGTGCAGGCAAGCAAACCAAATAGCATTATTTCACATTTGTATTGTGCTCACTTTAGTAAACCCTGAACACCACGCAGTCTTCCCCTTTAAACCATAACTCCATTTTCATATTAAAGTTAACACTTCAAAAACAGTGTTCTCATTCAGTATGAACACTTCATAATTACATTTTTCTAAAAAGCTGTAATAAACTTTATTTAAGCAAGTGCTTCCCGTTCTATTGCCAACCCCAAACATTGTTCATTTGCAAGCTCAAAGTGTCCTCTTGACACGATAATGAAAGTGCATTCATACATGTCAGCTGGAGCAATTATGTACTTCAGATTTATACGCAACAAGTATTATTCAGTCTTTTCTGCTGACATTTTCAAACATGACATGCATATTAAAGTTAACACCTAAAGTGTGAACATAGTTCATTTTTAACTGCAGATTTCCCAAATGTCTTAGAAATTTGGGCAGCAAGAAAGAGAATAGGCAAAATCTTTTTATAAACAGGCCACCTAACTGCATAACATATCCAGACAGACTTTCTCGTGTTCAATTACCTCTCCAGTACCTAAATACAGGAAGAAACAAAGAAAGAAAGAATCAGAAAAGAAACCTGATTTTTTTTAGAAAAAAAAAAAAAAGAAAAAGAAAAAGAAAGGAGATTGCTTCAAAACTAGATTTTAAAGGACCCTTCTTTTCCCTACACCCCTGAGCCGCCTCAAGTATATTTCATCCTCAGAAGAGTCAAAGAAGAAAACTTTGATGATTTGTTTCCTGTTATTTTAATTAGCTGTTAATTTTTGTCCTTGTTCCAATGCCTCCAACTCTCAAGAAAGAAACCAAAATTAATGGAAAACCACTACCTCCTTGAAGACAAAAAAAACCCACACGTAACTTTATAGAAAGTAAAACTCAACAAGCCCAACATCAGCCAGGCTGCTTTAGATGGAACTCACAGTTGCAGCATCAGTTGCGCCAGGGCCCGACTTCCCCACTTGACACGTGGCTAATGGTACCTCTGATTTCCTGTTTTACAGAGCTGCTATGGGGATCACCCACCATCTACAAATCACTCTGTGAACCGAAGTGAGATACGTAGGCAAATTGCCAGTCTTTTGTTCAGTGCATGTGGAATTAGGGTGTGCTCGCTACCTGCATTCTTGTAGGACAGAATCTAACAGCAGACAGCAGAACTTAGAACTGCTTATCTCTGCTTCATCTTGCCCATCCTCGAGAGCCAAACAAAACAAAGTAACCTAACAAATCTCAGTGTCTTGCTTAAAATATCCAGCATATAATTTCATCACCACACCACTGTGAAGCAGGAACAGGTTTCTCTTCATTTCAAGGAACAAAGAAACAGAGATTCTCTTTGTAACAGATCATGAGAACTAACAAACTCAACCATTAACCATTACAGACCTGCAATAGTACACAGGTCTTCAAGAAGCTTTAAGACCCAACTTTTTTGGTACGGGGTCAGTAAAATATCTTATTCATCTAGCAATTAAGGCTCAAAAGCATTATAAGAAACAAAAAAGCCCTAGAATAATTTATACAGAACTGTGTTACTGCAAGAATAACTGGTTGAGTGATAACAATGGAAGAAATCTCAGGTGAGAAAAATAATAAGCCAGATCCTAAAATTATTACTCTGGTAAATCTGTTTCTATACCAGTGAAAGCATAACGCACATTAAAGCAGCAGGCTCAGTCACAAACCACAGCCCTTCTCTGCCACTCGGTTAGACCTGCTCCTGACATTTCTCCCACTGAAGCAATCCCCCACACACGCAGCAGGTTTAACACTTCTAGAGCCCCACCAGTTTGGTACGTTCAGGACGTAACACAAGATTACGTTCCTGTCCCCTCCCAGGAAACAGAAGAGCCCAGAGAAGGCTGCCGCTCCTGCATGGGTTGGTGCAGCACAGCCCTGCTGCCCTCTTCGTCTGAGAGCAGAGGGAAAGCAAATACCAACGTCCAAGTCAAAGGTATGCAGTGGAGCACAGCAAAGCACCTGACTTCCAACCTGACTCTATCCTTTCCTCCTCACTGATTACTCATAGGATTAATCCTTAGGTTAGCGTGCTCTTGAGCTGGACTGAAGGAGCTTTAAATCTTACCTTTGCAGAAAATTCCTTCTCAAAGCATTTTTTATTTTTGGGCAGCAGGCTTCAGTCCTAACATAACTCTCGCTGCTTCAGTTCCAACCACTCCTTCTTAGTGCTGAGTTATGACCCTTAGTTGAATTAATTTTAACGCTTTTTCTACTTTAATCTATGTTTCCATTCTCACTGGCATTCTCACTGGCAGCAAACTTTGAAAATTGTAATTAGGATTGCAGGTGGAAAATGAAAAAAAATTAGCACTTA
Organism: Anarhynchus alexandrinus; assembly: GCA_008711295.1. Classification (NCBI taxonomy): domain Eukaryota; kingdom Metazoa; phylum Chordata; class Aves; order Charadriiformes; family Charadriidae; genus Anarhynchus; species Anarhynchus alexandrinus. The sequence goes on from VUYV01000097.1 coordinate 3,024,321, forward strand.
AAATTTAATGCTTAATTTCCTCTGTGGGAACTCTAGAGGCACAAGTAATGGTTCATTGGAAACAAGTCATTAAGCCAAACATCTAAAGACAGAAATAATCTACAAAGCTCCTGACTTCTTACAAGCTCGTTTACAACAAGATTTGGCTTTGGAACAATTTATAGACTCTTTAGTGTTATCTGCAATTACTTTCTTTGTCAAAATCATTGTGAGGAGCAAGACAGTGAGAAAAAAGTTACAACGCAGACACACGACTACCCTGTGTAAAATAATTACGTATCTGTCAGGAAATTGACTTTATCTTTCTGATTCTATAACATCCTAATTTGCTCAAGTATAACTGGGAGGAAGAAAGCGATTGAGAGTGCAAATCAGAGGGATATGAAAAAAAAAAGCCTCCAGTTTTGCTGTATAGACCTTGGACGTCCGTGGGTCTGACATGATCTATGAAATTAGACTGATCCAACAGAACCAGCTTGATGGGTGTCACACAAGGCACAACAGAGATGTGTCATTAATTCCAGTGTGTCCTACTTGAAGAAAGGAGCTCTACTTATCCTGAGGAAAATGAAGAACAGTTGCATGGGTATGGTTAGAACTCCCAGTGCTTTTTAGCAAACTACTACCTTAGGATTTGGTCTGGGGAAAGTGTACAGCTCAAAGGAATTTAAAAAAAATCTAACAGCTTCAATATGTGAAAATCTTTATTTGTATTTCATTTGAAAAATAATAAAAAACAGTGTTAAGTTAATAATAGTAACAAATAGAAAATTATACGGGATTAAGCTACTTTGCCAAGAAGTGGCCAGGTCTAAAACGTATAACTACATTCACTCACTTAAAGTCACTGATGTAATAGTGCAGAACATGACTAGAATGAAGTATTAATGGTCTCAACTACAGGGCCATTGGGTACCCACTCATTATATTGAGTAGGAAATGCGAAGGTCTTTGCCCATCTGAAAAGCAGATGACTCTTATCCATTGGCAGTGATTTCTGTTATCTTCATACACTACCCACTGGTGAATAGCGAAGTGCACCTCTTGCAATGGATATGTGAAGAAATGATGGCTCCCTAAGTGTACTCATTTACATTTGCTGCAGATGATCTGTAGCTTTGCTATGACACTAACCATATCTCACTATCACTCGAACAATTCTCAGCTGTCAGCCAGAATAATTTTTTTCCAGTTGTTAGATGCACACTCAGATCTGACTTATCCACTGCATCATCAGTATACTCCATGGAAGAAAAGCTTTTAATGGAGTTTTCCAAAAGAAGACAAGAAGCAAGTCCCCAAAGAAACGAAAGCTCAGTCTTCATGTATTGTTTTGATTTCCATTTCCGAGTAAATATTTGTACCACCACAGACTGGTGCATCTAAGCACCAAACTCTCCTGTTTATCAACAGGTCAGCTCTGTGTACACAGAGCCACAATGTCAGGTCCCCTGGGCCGTCTTTGAAGTGACCTTAACCTGATACAGAGATGACATACATAGAAAAGAGAAAGAATTTTATCTCTTCGAGAGCTCAGCGCTCAAACTCTGTTTAAAAAAAACCAAACAGACAAGCAACACAAAACAGCCCGACAGCAGTGTCAAACTATACTGAGCTATACATAATAGGTTTGTGATTGGAAGCATTTTTCACCATGGACATAGATTTGCCCTTACCTTTGTGATTTGCACTATGCTAGGGACTCCTGACAGTATTGTCTTTTCAATTAAGGTGGTTGGTTTTTCAAACATATTTCTTCCCTGCCCAACTTAGCTGTAGAGGTGCAGTCGGGCTAGTGGGAAATCTTAAGATTGCCAATATACTCTTATTTAATTTGAAAAATTAAAATTCAAAGTATGCTGATAAAAAATAATTTATCTGCAGGCATAAAATAACTATATTAGATACCCTAATCCATGTGTAACAGCCAACCTGAGAAAAGTTGTCTTTTCTCCCATGCAGATTAACACTTTACAGGACCCAGCAAGTCACTAGCTTTATATAACAGCTGAGACTGAGCACTTCAAAGCACATTAGGACCTAAAATTATTGTTTATAAAATAACTCAAGATGCCCTAGACATAAATTCACGCTGACGCACTATGCAGTATAGGTTCAGTGAAACTGTGAATCTAGACCATGAGAGAGCTACCACGCACATGCAGCACAGGTGAACCACAGGCTTAGCTCACTTCACCACCACAATAACAGCTTTGCTGTGTGTACTCACACCAAAGCAGATGGCAGGTCTGTAGGGTGTGCTCAGAGCAGACCAGCCACTGTCCATAAAAAACAGAAGGCAATAGAGCAGAAACTAGACAACGCCAAGATTTCCAGACCTCCCCTAACATACAGCCACAGAAAACCAGCATGGACCATGCTGCAAGATTCTCAGAAATCCTGGTTCAAATGTTGTCAAAGGGAAAATCTCATGCTAGCAGAGTTTCTCACATCAAGAAGGAAGATGTGTCCAGGAAAGTCAGCAGTACAGCAGCCTTGCCTGAAGCAGTCCAGGCCCATTTGTCAGAATTAACTAATAAAGTCAACATAAGACAACTGAAAACATAGGACAAATAATCCAAAACTACTGCATGCAGTTCTGCCACTAACATAATAAAACCCCATGACACAACTACAGTACCATCATATCATAATTGAGTACCGTCATACCCTGTTATCATGCAACAATCTGAAGATGGGAAATGCAGATGAGCTAGAACACAGACTTCCTTTCCTCCAAGAGGCCAAGTTGCAATGGACCACGTACAATAAAACTAGAACATGATCTAGACATCCATGGAGTCATTCAGATCATCAGCAGAAGCTTCAGAGTTCCCCACTGAGACAGAACAAGTACAGATAATGACTTTGTTATGCAGACGAGTTCCCATAAGTGCCATCTGTCTGTTAAATTAAGGTATTCAGGATTTGAACTAAGTCTGTGATGTAAAGTAGAAGACAGAATACAAGGAACTGCTACTTAACAATTGTATTAATACAATTTAATTGTATTAATAATTTATTAATTGTATTAATTTAGACAATGTAATGGTATTAATACTGTAAAAGGTTAAAAAGCTTTTCCCACATTCAGAAGTCACCAAACATACACATCTTCTCTTAACATTTTTATCATCCCTATTTCATTCCATAATTTCTTTACATTCCATCAGATGGCACAAAAAGCAGATAAAAGCAGACAGACCTTTCCAGTAATCCTCTAAGCTACGTTTTGTTTAAGATTATTTGTCCCTGAAGAAATCCTTAGCTTTCTCCCCCTCACCTCCCACCTTTCAAAATCCTTTATGCTCAGCTCAGTAAAAGGCAAAGGATCACCGATCAGAGCAAAACTGCTGTACTTCTATGGAAGACGCTGATGGTAAAATGCAGTTCACTTGTTGAAGTATATTGGTATGGGACAGCAGGAAATGAGAAACATTCCACTTGTCTGTTTCTTGAATCACTTGGCTCTTCACAAAGCTTTCTTCACGACTTCTTTATTATGTTGTTCTTTTTGCCTTTGTATTCCCCCGTGGAGAGACATTTCTAGGTTCATTTCAGTAATGTCAAAATAATTGAATCAAAACCAAGAGCAAAGTATTACAAGAGCTGTGTCTTGACGAATTTATTATTAGAGTAATTGATAAGAGTTCTTAAATTTCCCAATAGACCCCTCAAGTTCAAAAACCAAGGAGGCGGCATATAGAAAAACACACACAATAATATTAATACTGTCTTCACCTTTCCCAAGTGCTCACCCTTATCATATATAAACCTACACAGAAGGGACCGGCGCAGATCCTTATTGTTTTACATTGTTACCAAGTCAATTATTCTACCCTAAAGCCTGGCTTCAACCCACTGTAAATCAGAAGCGATTCCACTAAAAGCAAAGGTGCCAAGGTCACGTGAACCTGAGAAAGGAGAAATCGGGCTCCTGGCCTTGAGAAAGTTGAAGTGAATATGCCTATGTGGTACTAAAATTGCATTCTCTCATATAGCTTGCTTTTACAAAAGTTGACTAGAGTCTAATTGCAGATCTGTTGGCACAAATTAATGTAGAACAACATTTAGACAATAGTCCAAAATACACTGATAAATTGTTGGTCTTACAAATGCCATGAGGAAACTCATTGCCAGTTTCAACAGTGTCATGGTTTGGGCCAAACCAGCCACTGGGTGGAATGACAGATGCTCTCCCCTACATCTCTTCAAAGAGAGGCGGGAGAGAGAGAGAGAATTATGAGTTCGGAAGGAACTAAACTACTTTAATGAAATCTTAATAATAAAATAAAAAGGAAATAATGACACATACACAAGACTGTATGAAGCTCCCAGGATGACAATCACATCACTGGCTGGCACTTGGAAAGTCCCAGACTGGACTCGGTGATGGACGGGAACTGGATTTCAGATCTGCATTCAGGATCGGGACCAAAGGTAGATGAACAGACTGAGTCCTTCTCAGATGCCGGCCACTGAAGAAAGAGGGCTGACCCTTTGATCCCTCAGCTTTTATACTGAGCCTGAGGCAGATGGGATGGAATACCCTGTTGGTCAGTTTTGGGTCACCTGTCCTGTCTACTTGTCCCCGCAGGTGGGACCCCTCTACACTTTTCTGCTTCCGACCCTCCAACGGGGCAGATGACCAAGTTGGCTGCCCTTGGGGGTTAGAGCAGTAAGTATAAGCAGGAGCCTCTCTGCATCCCATGCCTGGGCATCAGCTATAAACATAGCTCTTATCACTCAGAGAGTGAACATTGTCTGCACAATATGCTGTTAACTTCAGTAGTTAGAAGAGGCCCAGCTAAAAAGTAAAGTTACTGAACAGAAAATTGGTTCTGTTTTACCTCAAACCAGGACAAACAGCTACAAGGAAACAGAGTAATATTTAAAGGGTATCTGTGCACTTGATTATAGTTACTTTTAAAGGCTGTAATCCCTGGAAAATTCAAGATGGAGAAGGAGATCCCAATTCTCAACTATTTGTTAAAAATAGCCAAAGGATAAAACAAGATTCACCCTGTAATTTAGTGTCACACATCAGAAGCCTTGTAGAAATTTCTCTGACGTGCTCCTGTACTGAAACAATATAAGTTTATTGTTACGTCAAATGAATTAGTTACACACGGTCAAAATATACTATGTCAGTGGCCTAAATTTAGGTTATTGGCCTGTAGCAGATTTTAGTTAAAACAAATGTGCTATACAATTCTGCCTTTGCGAGAAAATTATGGATGAAGAGGTGAGGACATACATAATTCACATTCTATTAGAGGATTTTTTTAGCTGCCTAGTCCAGTATTTCTAAGACAGACCGCAAAATGGTGCTTAGAGGATTGGGAAAGGCATTGTGTTTTGAAAGAAATACGCTCACGATATTTGAAATGAATACTTACATTTTGTTTCATCAAAGTTTGAAGGAGAGAGAGACATTTTATTTAGTTATTTAACTATTTTTCTGCATAATGGCACATTAATTTGGGTCTTATGCATGTAGCTGTATTCATGTTACCTACTATATTACCATTCGCTGTGCAGGTTGAAATGGAAAATTCTTCTGAGAGAGTTTATAGAGGGGTGTAACGACGCAGCCTGGCTTCTTGGCTTTAGCAGCCCAAACAGCAGCACATCCCAAGGCAAGCTGTGCAGCGTGATGGCAGAGGGATAGTTTACACCTACTCATATCTTTCTGTCTTTTTTCTGGGTTCTGTACAGCGTATAGCGCTTTATAGCACATTTTAAAATATGGGATAGAAGTAGTAAAAAATAAATAAAGGAAAAACGGGATAAAATGCTGGCCGTGTTTATGGAAACAGATCACATGGATGACAGGAATTCCCAACAGATTCTGTGTTAAGGGAACAGTTTCTGTAATTATGGGAGACTCTCTTTCCAGGCTTTCACACAGACATTTAAATTCAGCCATTAGTACGGTGCTACCACAAAAAATGCAAGTGTAGTCATAAATATATTAGGAGATATATTCCCAATAGAGATAGAAAAAGACTGAGATTAACATACTATGCACGGTGGAACTAGATCTGAAACCTAGACTGCCTGCAATCCTAGCTATCCACATTTTAGCAAGAAAAAACTAATCTAGAACTGGAACACAGAAGGGACTCCAGGTGTTATATCAACTGCCTTAAGAGAGGAAAATAAATAGGTGATAAAAAAGCCAAGCTTCCCTTCTTAGTTCAGTTTATGTTTCTTTACGTATACAAGTAAAAGCAGAGACATGGTTGTAATCTGAAAAAGTAAGTTTAAATTGAACAACGCGAGAACTGTTGCTCTAGATAATTGCTTTATCATAAACATGGCTCCTAAAATGCGGGATTAAACTTCTTAATCATAGTCCTTTCATCACTCAGAATTTAAAGCTCTGTTGCTTTAATTTTAACCTGATTGTAAATGTATCATCTGGAGACTGAACTCTCTGCTTTGGGGCTTATTGAATTCTGACACTTCATTTCTCATTGGAACCCAGCACTCATGACACATCTTGACTTTACCCCTTCTCTTTAATTATAAAATGGTATTCAGCATTGCCTTTTGCAAACCATGATCTTTCGTACGTCTCCTTCATAATTATAACAAACTTTCTAGCCCCTCGGCTGACAAGCAACATTACAGGCCTGTCAGGTTTCTGGTGATAATGTCTTATTCTACAATGCCATATGAAAAGCTGTCCTTTGAGGATCAGAAATGTACAATATGCACTGCTTCAATGTGTAAAGATAAGATTAAACTACAAGGAAGGCAATTAAATGCTTAGATCATATTAATAAAAGCATTCCCTCTGTTTACCCTGGTGTTATCATCGCCTACAACATTGAGCGGTATATTTGTTTTGCTGACTAAAACATGAGCTGAAAACTCAAAAAGAGATTAAGGAACTGTTTTTCAAAGAATATGGTCCAAACTACTTTTGTTCAGCACTATTTTACCCTGATGTAATGAAAAATTCTGCACTTTAAGGGACAGATCTCCATATAGAAGAAACGGCAATCTGCCTACAAACAAGTCAACATGGATTAAACTCCTTTGAACTTTGTGGTTTCTTATAAAACCTGCAACTCACTTTATAGCACCAATGGTTTACTATATTATTCATAAAATCATCTTATCAATACAAATCATATTTATTTACCTTCATTTGGCCATCATGTCCTATAATTAACTGAGTGACACTGTTTGACGGAAATCAGAATCTCTCCAAGCTTAATGATTTTGTTTAGTCCTAAGCAAAGTAAATTTATACAATATGATTGCCTAGAGGCCACAACCAGAAACGGCACTATAATGTACCTGGCACTGCTCAAATGTAGAGACAGTTATGGTTCAAGGAATCTTTTTGATCACTAACACCTGCGATATTAATCATAAAGCTTCCAAAGCAATAGAGGCAAGACATTAGCTAGAAATCTCTCTTTGACTTAGTTACAAGTCTGAAGGTTTTTGACTTAGTAGCCACGGGCACGTTACCTCGCAATATTTCAGAAAAGAAATGAGAGAGACTGGAAAAAGACAATTCAATATATTGGGGAAAAAGAAAAACAATTCAAAAGAGTGGCAGAAACGTGAAAGGCTTTCACACTGTTGCACAGAGCTACCCAACTGTAATTTCATCCTATGCAAAGGCGGTGTGGCAAACCGGAGCAATACCTGCAGACAGCACCTGATGCAACAGAGAAGGCAGAGCTGCTCCACTCCCAACAGCCTGACAGACCTATGCCGAGTCTGCTGTGGTCTTCCCAGTACAGCACTTTTGTTTCCAAGCATCGGTCATACCATTGAAAAAAGCTGATGATTTACACAGGTCACTCGTCTCAGGGAAGCGAAGGATTATCTCTTTGTTATATTTTTTCACGCTGACTAGCACAACAAGCCCTCTTGCCTAGCACAGTGCAAATAATACTAAGAATAATTAATAACCACAACTGACTTGTTTACTACATATTTAAGCCTGTAAATTAGACTCCTAGGGAAACGTGGTTCACCGTTTGAGATATTTAAAGGCAGGATCCATAGAACACAAGAAAACATTCTGTGGGGAATAAGCCTATATTTACAGGAACAACAACTAGATTATCTCTTAAGGCTGTCTCACGTCCAGTAGATGAGTCAATTTAGAGGAAAGTTAAAAATGAGAAGTTTGCACAATCTTAGAGTGTTTTCTGTTTCTGCTCAACTGTTAATACTGTTTTACAGCAGAAACAAGTTTAGGAGTTCTATTCTTCTTCTTTTTTTAAAATGGAAAATGGAATAAATATTAGAAAGACTATGCTGAATTTCTTTTATATTACGTGGAATGAGGTAAGGGAAAGGAAAAAGATTATTGGCCAAAATATCCCATTCTTGGAAGGCCATATTTAGTTTTGGCACACACTTAAAAGTGTCTAAGAAACCTATTTATCACATGTATATATGTACATATAAGTACAATTGTATTCAGTGTGAGAGAAAAAGGAGCACAATCTTGTGAAACGTGCGGGCGTAATGATGCTACGTTACAGAAATGCCTGCCTATTAAAATCTAGACCTTATGAGAAAGAATTCCTGGGTTTAGGATAAACAAAATACAAACACAATATACTGTTCTTTTATCGCAGTGTAATTAAAGCTTCAATATACCCCATGCACGCAATCAGCATACTCACTTGGAAGTTTGTAAGATTTTTAATTCAGAGTTCTGCCTGATTTGCTGGTTTTCTATGCTTAATGCAAGTTGTAATTTTTTTCCCTCTTTCTTTCCCTAGAATCACAGAGCAATGTTTCCTAAGCAGTTGTCTACTGACAAGCAATTACATCCAGTTGTGTAACAGCAAAAAGCTAGATGACTATTCCTCTCTGAAAAGATACATTTGAAATTGTTGGGTTTGTTGCAAGATTTTTAATGTGTCACACATAAATCCATATACGCAATTACAGCCAGAGTGTGGCCACACGATAACTTGATTAAAACTTTGATTAAAGGAATTAAAACAATCAAGCTTTATGGTGAGAGACACTGCAAGGAATGCCTTCATCAAATCTCCATTTCCATGTGTCGGGCGAGCTCAGCACCAGAGCTCTGCCAAGGCCGTGCAGTTCTAATAACACACTGACAGTATCCCCATTAAAATTAGGATCTTCAAACTGTGTTAAGCAGCAGCATCCATTTCCGTGGGAAGGAAATGAGATTTCCTTGGTGAGCTTTAACACATGCTGGTATTCCTCTAGCGGGGATAATACATTCTCTTCCAGATACCAGGACTGGTGGCAGGATGCATAAAGCCCGTGCCCTCATTCTACTTTGCAGGGGCTCACCTTCCACAGCTTACAGACATGAAGGTAATAATTAGAGTATCTTTCCTTCAATCCCACTTCCATTTTTATTTTGCTACTATGCTGAAAATGTAAAGATGTACACGATACCTACTGGAGAAACACTGTAAGTTCAGCCTGCTCAGCCAGCTAGGATCATATTCAGGTTGCTCAAGAAGCCTAAATACTTAAGGAAGGTTAGCTATGGACAGAAAATTAAAATCCAAACATTTATATCATGCAACATAGTGTACGTAGTCCTACACTTCCCTTTGGAGCTCAGCAAGCCCATAACTCTGTGTGCCCGTAATTTAGTGTCTTCCAGTTTTCATCTGAAGATAAACTTCAACATGAAAATTGATCACAGGGCTTGTAAGACTGCCAAGATTAGTTTTCCTGAAAATTATTGCTTATTCATGGTTTCTCTCACTCCCTGTTAACTTAGGATCCTTATTCAAGTTTGGAGGATGGCGGTTAAGAGATAATCTTCAGTGGCTCTTCTCAGCGTTTAAAGGTCATTTGTGAATGTCCAATTGGAATGATTGTAACTGACATTAGTTCTCAGCTGACGAGAAATAAAATGAAAAGGGCAAGGTGTTCAGGAATATAAAGGAGACACGCCAGAGAGTATTTGCCTTGTTTCTACATAAAGCAGCACATACTCTCCTGGGCAATGATGTGGTGAATCTCTGAGAATTATTGCAGTAAGCAATAGTTTTTAGAGCAATTCTGCTCTCATTCACAACCTACATTCAAGACCAGGGTTTGTTCTGCTGCTTTTAAAGTGTTTTCTTTAGAAATGATAGAAGAGACTGCACATATAAACCTCTTGAAAAGAAAGATTTGTATGAGTAATTCCAGTAACCAACTTGGAAATTTCCCCCCATGAGGAAATGAGAATGCACATCATGTAATATATGCCTACATTTATATACCATAGAGCCTGAACAACTAAGTTGTTAATTTTGTTAGCTTTTCTCTTGGTTCTATTTTTTGTGGGGCAGCAAATGTTCTGTCAGCCATTATCTTGAGAAAAATTGTAATTGATGGGTTCATTTTCATTTATGCCTAAGGAATTTTCACATTATTGTAAGCTCGAAAATATTAGATAATTAACATTGGTGATAAAACTGCATTCATACTGATTACCCTGTTCCACGTATATGCTTAATTGTCAACATTGCAATAGCTTTAACTGCAAACAGCCATCGTCCATTAGCCAACCAGACTCCTCAATGACAAAAACACAGACATTTTAGCTGTTATTTGGAGGATGAGAAGAGCATAATTATCATTTAAATAGGCAGTTTTACTTTCCTTACCCACTTGGATTCCCCCCCCCAAAATACTTGTCTTCAACATTTGGGGACAAAGAAACAACATTGTTTAGAATAACAGTGATACTGGTCTCCTAATGCACTGTCCACCCAGAACTGACACAGTGTTTTGTAAAGATAAAAAAGAAATGCATTCATTTTCATTTTTGGAAAGGAGGTAACCGACATGGAGAGGAGCAACAGTTTGCCAGGTGGCTGACGGTGTATATGTTGAGTTATCAGACAAACCTTACTACAGAGAGAAAACACATTCCCCAGATCCACATGCAAACGAAATCTTTCCTACATCGGTCACATCTACATCAAGCAGAGTAGGGAGATAGGGGTCGCTCTGCTGCGTTGGTCCTTCTGCCTTGGATCTTAGTTACTGATCATAGAACGGTTTAGGTTGGAAAGGACCTTGAAGATCATCGAGTTCCAACCCCCCTGCCATAGGCAGGGACATTTCCCACCAGACCAGGTTGCTCAAAGCCCCATCCAGCCTGGCCTTGAGCACCTCCAGGGATGGAGCTTCCACAACTTCTCTGGGCAACCTGTTCCAGTGCCTCACCACCCTCAGAGTGAAAAATTTCTTCCTAATATCTAATCTAAATATACCCTTTTCCAGTTTGAAGCCATTCCTCCTCGTCCTATCACTACATGCCCTTGTAAAAAGTCCCTCCCCATCTGTCCTGCAGGCCCCCTTTAGGTACTGGAAGGCCGCAATAAGATCTCCCCGGAGCCTTCTCTTCTCCAGGCTGAACAGCCCCAACTCTCTCAGCGTGTCCTCGTATCGAATAATATCAAAGAAAAAGTAATATCTGTAGCTCCCTGTGATCCCTTCGTGTGCAAATTTTCTGACTGGACTTGAAATACTTTTCTTCAATAAGGTGGGTGACAAATAAAGGTAATTTCCATGGGTTCTCCCTCTGCTCAGTCTAACGCTGCCTGATTTTTGGCAGCACTTCTTCCTTCACTGTAGGACCTCCTTCAAATCTCAGAAGCCCGATCTGATTCCAATGACCTGAACAGGCCCAACAGAAGCTAAATCAGTCTCCTAAGTGCAAAGCATTTTCACCCCAGTGTATTCAGTCCTAGTCCCTCTACAGGTTCAGTTTAATGACAGAATTATATTCCAAGCTTTTGAGCATTTGTGTTCCCTCAGTCTAGTGTTTCAGCCTGCTCTATCTATCACCAGTGTTATTTCCCTGGATGGTTGTTTCATATTTTATTAGAAATGACAGCTCTATTATTAACAAAAAAAAAAAAATAGCATGAAAGAAAAATACAAGTACTAGCTTTAAGATCCAGGTGCGGAAGGATGTGAAAGTTTTATCTGGTGACACATAGGAAATGGCTGGATCTGTAAAATATTTTCTACTTGAATGGTTTATTAAAACTGACACTGGTACAACAATTACTACCAATTATTTTGTCAGAGTGTCTATTCCATTCAAAGTGAGAAAGTTAGGGGAAAAAAAAACCAAACCAAAACCACAAAACACATACCTAAAACCTAAAAGTAGATAAATACCATTTTAATAGGGGTCACTTGATTGCTCAAGAATTTGGTAATGTTGTAGGAAGAATTTTCTCTCCAGATTACTAGTTCAAACCCATACCTTATACTAATCACAGAAATAAATACCAGCAGGAGCTTTATGGCAGCTTGTATGACATTAGCTCATAGGCCAGGTTCTCTAGTGGTCAGATGTCCCTATCAAAAAAGCATCATTATAATTGTTACTTGTCAGCAGATTATACTATCTACTTCCCAAGCCAAAAAGTAACCCTTTGGGAAACTGTGCAGTGGGATAAAGTAGAAGCTCATTCTCCCAGTCAGCCTGTATATGTAATTAATTAGGTTTTTTCTTTTTATTGGAAGTCATAGAAAGAGATTTACTATATATCTTCGTTGTAAAGTTAACTTGAGTGTAACCCTAACTCAGTTTACATCTGCATGCAGAACTCTCACCGTTTAGTTAGAGATCCTCAGATCTAAGTGGTGCAGAAAATCAAAGCTGCGTTGCAGTAAGAATGTGATGAGCATCTTTAGAGCATTGTTAACGTCCTACTACCTCCCTACAGTGCCGAGTACAGATGTACAATAACCCCTCTTCTACACTCTGCAGAAGGATTAATCTCACAATTTAGTTTCCTACAGGATTTCCCAGGCTGGGATGTCTGATCCTAGTATTTAATGATGTAGCACATGCACATCACATCAAAATTAAACTACCTAGGATGCATTAGACTATTGCACTGGTGCTGTCCTGCCTCCTTGCATTAAGCTCCAACAATTCACAGTGCACTGGATTCTGAATAAATGCCTGGAAACCCTAGACAAATTAGAATCGTTCCTTATGTTTTGCGTGGACAAAACTTCTGTGCAGAGATGATGAGGATGTCCAGCAAAACTAAAGATTTAGTAAACTTATCACACAGCAAAACTTACTTTCATAATGAAATGGGCATAATCATACATGCCAAATTACTGACAGAGTTTCCCTTTGGGAAGGGTTCAGAATTCATCTTCATAATTCAGAAGAGTGCGTTCACGTGAGTGTTCACGTGAGCTCTATCAGCAATACAGCCATAATAATAGAGTAATGTCAATGTTTCCTTACCCAGTTAGCTAACAAGTAAGCTGTGTTAATGGGTGAGAAAGTACTACTAAAAATGTAGCAATTCAAATGTTATTTCATACCCTGCCTTTTCTTACCTCAAAGTAGGCCAACACACGAGGAAAAACTTAAAAACAATTCACAGCCATTTTAACCCAAGTGATGATATATTTTGAGTCACTCTGGTTTTCCTTTCAGTGGCAAACAATATGCTATGTTTGGCAAGAAAGGGTATACTTCCATTTTAACTTTTACAATTGTCTCCTAGATGCAAAGAATAGAGAAGGATCAGCCACCCTTACAAGTTCCATAATTTTAATTTAATTTACCGGGGCTTCTTCTGTATTTGTAAATATTCTTACTAATTTCAGGCCTTCTGATAATACAGGGACTATATTGGGGGTAAAAAAGCCCAAACACTTCTCATCCCATAGATGGGTTAATAAGCAGTGAACCAAAAGTGTTATAACTCTATGATCCACAGGCTAATAAAGCCTTTGGTGCCAGAAGTTACATTTCATGCTTGGGTCAAGCCTATTAAGTCTATTAAGGTCTCAGATGCCTACTGTATGGACCACCAGGGCCCAAAAGAAATATCAAAAGCTACTGACCTCAGGCTACTTCTGTGTTTAGTACACATCTTACAGATATATGAATCTGAGAACAGTGCTGCTCCTGTAGGGCAGGAACCAAAAAAAAAAAAAAAGCCATTTCAAATTTGAACCAAACACAGAATAAAAAGTTACCTTATTTTGATATACAAGAACTTGGAGCAATACATTTTTACAACTCTCATTCACAGAATTTAAAGCCAGAAGAAGCCATTAGATCATACAGGCTGACCTTGTGTATATCACAGACCATTAAATCTCACCCAGTGATTCCTGCACCGAGCCAAATAACTTGTATGTGATTAAAGCAAGGTTTTCAATCTCACTTTGGAAATATCAGTGGACAATCCACCACACCCCAGAACTTCAACAGCCTGTTCCAAAGGTTAATAGCCTCCTCCCTCTTATATATTTTATATTTAGCATCCAACCTGAATCTGTCTAGTTTCAGCTCTCAGTCATTCATTGTTTCACCATTTTCTGCTGGATTAGAACAATTTTTCCCTCATGGAGAAATTATACAGTGTAACTAAGGTATCTCAAGATTAAATCTCTAAAGGTATTTTCTCTGACTACAACTGGAACTGAGCACATTTTCCAATACTGTTTGAAAAAAAAGTCATTCTATTTGCCTTTCAACCTAAAAATGGTCACAATGGAACAAGCTTGAATTATGTCCATTCTGACAAAAGCAGGCAGCCAAAGATCATATTATATACATATGCTTCTGAATTGTTACATACGCACTACACAAGAGATTCGGTTATTTGAGCATTTGATTATGTCAACCTGTGCACATAATTTTACATGTAGTGAATAGGAATGCATGTGTTCCTCAGGTGCTACAGGCGAGCTGAAGCCAGTGTCATAAAGTCAGATAAGAAAAATGGTACTTGCTTAGGAACAAGAAAAGTAGAAAGTAAGCTACAGCCAAGAAGAAAACCTGCAGAGGAGCAAAGGAAATGCTGGAGAGGAGGGAACAACCAAATCAAGGAACAAAACAAAAAAGCCAGAGAACCATTTTTAAGGACAGGGCTTGAGAAGGACATCAAATTAAGGCCACAGTCTCATTAGCATTCAACACTTCTGCTTGCTCTTGGGAATGTCCTCAAGACTCAAGATCAAACCAACAAGATTCTGCAGGCGTGCAACGAAAGCACAGATGTTTGCCTTGACCGCAAAGCAACTAGCATGAGTGACATACTAATCCTTTAAAATGCCTCTGACACCAATCAAAAATATAATTTAGCAGGTCCAGATTGTACTTTCATAAATATTATCATCTGAAATTTTTCATAAAGAAGAGAGAAACAACGGAAACCGGGTTTCATTCACGTAGGCCAGACTTGGAAAACCTTAAAAAGCCAAGTGGCATTCTAGAGAAACAAACCTAAATTCTTGGATACAGGACAGTTAGGACCAGGTTGTTGCCACGGCTAAAGTAAACAGTATTAATTGCTTCTGGGAAGCTCAGTTAAATCATCCTCCAGCCTATTTAGAAACACCACCACCCTCCCACAAACTGCAGGTACAATGAATTTAAGTACAAATATGAGTAACAGATAATGTGAGATGGAACATGACAATGCAACATCTAAACATAAACATACTTTCCAAAGAAACAGATATATGCTTACAAAATTGGGAAGAAGTTAACAGACCCTAGTACTTCATCAATACATCCAAAATTTCAAAGCTGGCCTAAATGCATACTTTTCAAGTGAATATTGCACAACACCAAGCCATTCCTACTCAGCAATGCAAAACTTGACAGGGCAGCAAACCCATCCATTTTTTTTAACTTACATCTGCATTTCCTTCTTCCCTTTATTTCAAACTCTGCCTTTATGTCATCACAGTCCTTCAGCGAGCAGTTTGATGCAACACCAAGTATCGTTACTCCTGCCATGCAAAAGCTAGAAGCTCCCCACTGTACACCAGCTGATAAATACTATCTCAGGCTGCAAACATCTACATTCATTTGCATCATAACAGAAGCACATTTTTCTAAAGAGAAAATGGTTATTTGGAGTTGGAGGGCAGAGTGACAATAAAATCTGTAAAGTCATTGGGATCTTATCTAGGATTCCTTAAACGTATAGTATAATTTTATATATATCTATACGGCTTTATCTTAGATTTGAACTACACTTGGAACTCCCTCACCACGCGTTAAAATGAGTCTTCTAAAGCAAAGGGTGATGGCAGAAGAACTTATTGCTGATTGACTCTCCGATTAACCATTCTCCCAGCGGGTGCAGTTAGGAGCACTTCCGAGATATTCTTGTGCACATTAGGATTTCTCAGGCCTGAAAGTTCAATGCTAAAAGGAGTGGTATGTTCTCATGCCTCAACCCCTAATTTAG
Source organism: Anarhynchus alexandrinus (assembly GCA_008711295.1). Taxonomy (NCBI): domain Eukaryota; kingdom Metazoa; phylum Chordata; class Aves; order Charadriiformes; family Charadriidae; genus Anarhynchus; species Anarhynchus alexandrinus. The sequence continues at coordinate 3,040,547 of VUYV01000097.1, forward strand.
TTTGCATATGAATGCAAGTCTCCTGTTTGGAAATTTAAAATAACAATCTAGTGACTAATGTATGCAGAAGAAATTGAAAGCACTAACTGACTCCTGTAGATCAGGATTTCAAAAGCATTTTTGAAAGGCTGCAGCAAACAAAATCCAACCACAGAGGCATTTGGTAAAAGCAACATTAGTCCAAGTTGCCAGCGTGCATCACTCTTAGGCAATACTCCATGCGCTGTGCATGTCAGGCATCCTGCAGCAGCCGCAGTCTTTGGCAGGCCTTGCAGTCTTTCCGGAGGATACAAACTAAACACAAGTATTTAGAAGCATTCATTAACCTTAAGTGTCTTGTTTATTGGTTGCTCAACTCAGGATATCGTGGAACTAATTTCCTGAAGTGCCTCAGACCTTATCTCTTGACCAATAGTAAATGTTTGCCCTCGACAGTGATTACAAAACCTCTCTGATCCTGCTAAATTACCTCAAAGGTCGTATACTATTCAGTGTCACCCAGAGTGACATTCTTCTGTGATAGGTCTGAGGTAGACTTTGTGCTGGATACTAAGGCTCGATCTACATAGATTTTGTCCTCCAAGAAGTTTTCTTAGAAATACAGTTCCTCAGGTTGTGAACAGAACTGCTCTTTCAAGTGTACCTGGAGCAAATAAACTTATTTCCAGTTTGCAGCAGAACAACTTTCTAATTTACTTCAGGTCAGGTCAGGCAGTTTACCAAAGAGGCTGAAGTCCCCGCGGCTGCTAAGTTTACTGCGGTGGAAACAATATGGAGCACAAGCATACAAACATTTGCAGGCAATTTTGGGAGACAGCAGAGGGCTGTGTTGATCAGCCAGCTGTAACAGCTTTCTTCTTCACTCAGTTCTTTGAGTACACCATTGAAGACGGTTTGAGCTAATGAAGCTGGCGCTGATTACAGCTGATTAAGGCATTTTCCCCACCTGTGCCATGAAAACAGTTATTCAACGGCTTCACACAGCCCTGGACAAAGATGTGTGCCTGCAGCCTAACAGAAGGGCAACTGTATCTGCACATCCCGCCATGACTGTTTGAATTTATAACCACTGGACACTGCAATGGGATTTCTGCACTGTCCCATTTCTTCTGTGACTTCTCAGCTGGTCCTGGGCACCTGCCATGCTCAAAGAGGACAGGCTCCCTCCCTACTCCCCTACAGCACATACCCTCACACTGCAAGGCTCCCGTCTTCCCAAACCTGCCACAGGACCTTGACAGTACTGTCTGTGAATACTATCCTGATAAGCTCTGATGGGTTGCATGAGTTGTTGATATTCTTTGGAGAACAAGATGGATTTGTGACAGTACATTGAAATATAAGCTTTATTAAAAGAAAACAGTAATTGTGTGCCTATAATTTCACTGATTACAGAACACAGCTTGCAGCTCTCTAAATTATAGTTTACAGAGATGGTATCCTGAATCTTTTAATCTCTGTGCTTCTTTCTAAGCATCCATTCGTATGACTTCTCCCTCCACTGTAGAATATGAATTTTGCAGTACCAGTTCTTAATAATCTGAGAGAAGCTGTCCTATAGTCTTGAAGTAAACAGAAAATTATTTTTCATTAAAAGGCACGTTCTTAGAGTATATCACTATGGGAGGCTTTGCCAGTTTCAGTCTGTCAGAGCCATATAGTGTTCTATCTTTGATTTAGTCAGGTGAATCTCACTCAATCTAGTAAGTAAGTATCATGCACAAATATTTGCTGCCTTGCAACAGCATGAATTTAATAACAGTATTGTCCAATTATGAATTAAGAAGAAACTAGCAAAGAGGTGACTAACTGTGCATTTGGCCACATCAAAAAACACAGTCAAGGAATGTTAAAAACACAGCCAAGGAATCCAACCTTTCGTTATTCAAAGCAAGAAATACGGTACTGTTCTAAGGTTATTTAACGCATGCTGTTGATACAAATATTGTTCTTCTACAAATCCATTTGCTCTATAAAGAGACAAGGCAGCCGGATTGAAAAGCAAGCCCTTCTTTATCTTTTATTTGGAACTACAATGTACAAATCAAAGCAAACACTTTCTGAGCTCTGATAGTTACATTTTTTTGTTTGTTTGTTTTGAAAATCGCATCCCTTCTTTGGGTAGATGAAAGCCCTTTCCCTGCCTGGAAAGACTTTTATCAGGGTATACAGACTAAATATTCCATGCTTCACTCATCACTTGCGGTAGCCAAATAAATTACATAGTGACATCAATCCAAAGAGCTTGCAAAATATGAATGCTTTGGTAGAAATTCCCCAACACTTAAGGCAAAATTTCTTTCTTCCTTCTCAGTTTAAATAATTACCATGATTACAGATTTTGCATTTTCTCCTAACTGAAAGATGTGGTTGTCTCTTCCTTCTACCATTTGTTCTGCCTCTGCGTTGTTGCTTCTTTCCTCCCATTAAAAAAAAACACAACAAAAAATCACACCACACAACAAAACCCCAACCCCCCCAAAAACCTTTATATAACAAAACAAATCAAAATAAAACCCTGAAAATTTTCTATATGTGCCTTTCCTGACACACACACTCACTTTCAAATGTCCACGGGTTAGAGATAGCCAACTCATCAAGATCCTGGACTGAGCTGCTTGCAGTGCCTCAAGAAGGGTAACACTTCAGTAAGTACCTTTTAATAAGTTTTCTGCCATTTTTTTCAGGCAATTCTCTTAACAGCTTCTATAAACTATTACAGACCCCCCCCAAGTGTACTAACTGCCACAGTGACCCTTTTTTCCCTTGGGGTAAAAAAAAAAAATAAAATAAATTATCAAGCCTACCAAGGAAAAATACCTTACAGTGATAGATGTTTGTATTTGAACAGGAGACCATCTCCATTAAATGACTTTTTAGATTTGTGCTATCATATTTCGGAGTTCTGACACGAAGACAGAAAAATAAAAAGCTTTTACTGTCCAACATGAAACAGAAATACTACTCAGATTTCAAAACCACACTCAGTTACATGGGCAGATTCCTGAAACGGTCATACACACCAATATATGGTAGAGGCTACCATGTATTTCTTACCTTCCTACCATAGGAAGAGAGATGTTTTCTTACAGGTCCCAATTCCTATATTTGTTGTTTCAGGCAGCCAGTCACATTTCAGACTCATCACCTGAGTGATGACCTTCTGGAGATTAGCAGGAGAGCTTTTATAAGCTACAGCACCTAAAACATTTTCAAGATCTTTTCTTTCAGCAGCAAATGAGAATTTGTCATCCCCACTCTCTTCAGCAAGATTTCCTCTTAAAATCTGTTCTACCAGAGCTCCCTGGATAACAAAGTTCAATTAAGATTAGATGCATTGTTTCAATTTTAAGGCTCGTTCAGTCTCTAGGCTCAATTAAGTCCTTGGTCTTTCCACTGAGAATCATTTTTCCAATTATTTTATCATAGTTTCCTAAATACATCCCCAAACTACACTCATTACCACATGAAAACCAAATAAGGATAAGATTTTAATAAAACATTCAAAAAAGGCTTACATGCTGGTAAATTACTCCATCCCAAGTAGTACCACACACGAGCGATACAATCAGACAGAGCCCGGTTGCTATCTGCCTTTCCGAGGGCTCTCTGCTTCCAATAGAGGCAGAACCACTCCCACCACCCATCTGCTTATTAAACACACTCGTTAACTCAGCATCTGTAGCTTGTTAACACAGCTCCTGCTACAACAGCAGAAGTTGTTCTTGTTCTAAACTATCCAAGATTTTAACTTTCTCACTTGTTCAATCATTGGCTCAAGCCAATCATTCGGGCAGAAGAAATGGCAGCAGATGTAGAAAACTCCGTGGTGTCACTTACTAAAGCACCTGATCTACAGCGTTTCAGGAATGTCTTGGAAGATACAAACCAGATTGGTACAATGATCTACTCTTATTATACTGTTTATGACTTCTAAAATTTGAGGGTGTGGTTTTTTTAATAAAAAAGTGTGTGTTTATCCAAACAGATGTATTTCAGTGAACCAAGCTGTTACACAAACTTTTATTTTTAAAATGACCATTTAACTTCACCCCAAACTATAAATATTTATAACAGTTATTTTAATAAATTTAAATACTAAAATTAAAATAGTAATAAATGTTAAAATACGTTTTGAGAAAAAACAGCTCATGAACAAAATAAGAGCTTTGTTTTGAAAGTCTCAAAAAAGTTATGAGAACTTTTTTGCAGGACTATTTTTGGACTGAAGCACAAACACATTAATCTGAACTTTTAGTAGAAAGATCAGCCAAAAAATACATATATGGTCATTTCTATGATACAGAGCGGGTATCTTTAAAGAGAAAAAAAAGACTGAATGACTTCACACATCTTCTATGATATTAAAGTAATTATGTTGTGCATTAACTTGCTTTCTACCTGCACTTCTTTCTGTTGATGCGATCTCAAAACAAAATTCAAACACAGGCTACATTTCTGGGGAGAGGCAAAGGTCAACAGAGGCACCGGCACTCTGTATACCATTTGCTTTTGCCAGGAGACGGGTTCATTCAGCTCTCACTGCCGACATATCATTCACATTAGTGCTAATGAGTGCTCAAAGCACCTCTGGAGGAGGAAGTAGCTCTTTTACTTTCGTTAGTCTCTGGGATTTTAAAGAAAAGCATTAGGACTTTTTCATTGATCAGATATTTAAACAGAGGTGTGCACAAATATGTTTAATAGATTATTTTATGGTTTTACACTTTGGTTAAAGAATAAATAGCTCAATATGTGCTAATGCACAATGGCAAGCTGTGGCTGGTAATGAATTGTATCTACGGAATTTCAAACAACATCTACTTACATGTAAATAATTAAATTATGCATAAGAAAATTATAGCTAATATACTGAGACACTACTCAATCCTTTAGACGAATAGCATTTGCTGATAGTGAAATCTGCAAGACCAAGCAATACTAACCAAATGGAATACTTATAAGCGTTTAAAAGAAGGGAGGAGTCAAGTGAATTTAAAACATATTTTAATATATGCAGTTATCTCTGAAACATTTATATAGTCTCTATGGCCTTGCCAAAAAACATGATTTGCTTTTATACTCCCTATTGACATTTATCACTCGGGCCACCCCAGCCATATATTTTGGGATGTCTACCACAGAATTGTTCATTCAGTTGGGAATGCCAAATGCTGCGTCAAAACCAGTTGGACAGTACCTCAGCTATTCATATGGCTACCACAGGGTGGGAGCAGCTCAGCATATCTGAACTCCTTCCCAGGAAGCTGTATATTTTCTTTGCCCATTTATTTTTTTTTCTTCCAGCACATTGACCATATTCAGATGGTGCCCTCGGAGATATCTCAACAAATAAAACAGAGTAGAGCCTGACACGTGGCCTCATGCTCCCATCAGAGTCTGGCTCACAGGCTCTGTCAGCCAGAAAGTCTCACGAGGGTCAAGAAGTGGTGTTGACACCTCTGTGTAGCCCCTTACTCAGAACTTTGCTTAAAGCCAACAGCTCCGGGTGGGCAAACACAAAACATTTCAGAGACAAAAATCCAATCAAAAGTAATGTCAGCTGCTTGCAGAAGGCCAAGTAAGATATTTAAAGTGACAATTAAGTATGAGACAAAGATCACCAGTAGAAGAAGAATGAAGTGACATATACGTGAAATGTAAGAAACATTCACTGCAGCCTTATAACTGAGAGGAGGAGGCATGTCTCGGGCAGCACAGGGTTAGAGGAGGTTGATTTAAATGGAGGATCATGAGAAGTCTAACACAATAATAACAGAATAATATAATGTGATATGAAATAGCTGCCTTTCAGAAAATGCACCGCATTTCATCAAGTTTACGTAGGGCAGTTAAATCACAGATATCTCTCCACGTGCACTTTTGATACGTTTCAATGCTCTGCAAAAATCTTTATCCCAGAACAAGTTAGCAGCACCTGATCCATGCAGAAACCCTGAGCCAGTAGCTCGCGAGCTCCTTCAGTTTAGCAGCATCTCCCGTTCCTCATTTCCTCCCTTATTTACCAACATGGCATATGCATGAAAAACACACGCAGGTCTGATTTGGTTGCTCTTTTTTATGCAAAACTCCAGACCATGCTGAAGACAGCAAAGATAGGAACGTGCTCGTGCTGGGAATGTTTTATAACTATGAACCTTTCTGTTTCCCCAACGTTACAGCCAGATTTGAACTGCTTCATTTCTGTGCTGAATAGGAAAAATGAGTGATTGCGTGTAAGTATCAGGCTTGATAGGAAGTGCCCCATCAAGAACCAAATGGACCCAGTCACCTATTAATTCCCTAGTAAAACAACTGAAGCCCCAAGGATTGCCCTTAAAAACAGGTGGCCAAGAATCCATCTGCGAAGCAGCTGTTTTGTTACAGAAGCAAGTGGACAAACACACAGACACACAAATTCCAGTGGTCTACAGCTAATTTTGCTTGTCAAAATTAGAACAGGCTCTGTCTTAAGCTTGGCCCAGCTGTTTCGGCCTAAGGCCTCAGTTCTAGACTTCACTTGCTGGTTTGTTTCTAATAGACTGATTCCACAGCTCCGGTTTACTTCTGGTTGCGTTATTTTGCTTATGGAATTAAGCATGCAACAGGAGCTGAACTAGTCTATGGTCATAGGCAGGACCACACAGACAAACAAAAATAGTGTAGATTGCAGACCTAAGAATAATAATTAAAAAAAAAAAGGTTGACCTCTAAGAAGTAGATATGCCTGAGAGTAACTTCAGCTTAATAACACGACATTTGGGATATCCACCCTTTTGCAGGGGACCGGTTTCTGCATGTGATACTTAGGGTATGAGGAATTAAGTAGTGCACAAGCAATCTCCTGCTGTCCTGCTGTACAAAGGGCAATTTCACTCACTCAGAACAATTATTAAAAGAACAGCCCCTATTTCAAAGCTATATACTCTACAGAATTTTTAAATTAAATACTTCGGTTTTAAATACACAGTTCCAAATCCCTGTTATTAATTATATACACTGTTTCTTTTTATGTGTATGAATTTTCATAAGTATTTTTACACGAATCTATGAGTATTTTCACAGTTATATGAAAATAAAGGGAAAAGATGCACAGTACTTTTGGGGAGTAGAAGTTAATAAGTATAAACCAATGGTATGAAATAGAACTAAAATAAAATTGTAACCAGAGGTCCTCAAGGCCTAGGGAATTCTATACGGAAAATATATATTTATAAATGTATAAACTATGGCAGGGATATAATTTTAAATGGTGTTCATTGTGTTTGCCCCAAAACATCCCATTTTCTAAACTTTTAGTTCTATGTATGTTTTTCTTCATTCCTGAGAAAACTTGGGAAGACCCAGAAAGTACATATTTTGCAAGATGCATTTCCACATAACATTTGCCAAGTCAAATTAACAACGGTTTGATATATTTCCAGTTTCTGTGACAGTAGGGACAATTACGCAGTAGCCGCTGACACTTCTTGCTTTTTATGTCTGGCTTTGTGAATCCTGGAACTGCCTTCCTTAACAGATAACTTTAACACACCTGAGCGACCCAAAGTAAAAAGGTAGGGTCCAAACACAACCTTAAAATAACTGACTTAGTATGGCAAAGTTTTCCATGTGTTTGTGTTACACCAATTAGGATAATTATGCCACAATACTCCCTATGTGTCCCTTCTAGAAACTTAAATTCAATCAATTTTCTGAAAGGAAAGAAGAAATGACTATGTTTCAGTTTGTTCTGGAGGTAGTTGTGCCTTGTTCTGCACAGGAGATGCTCCAGGACTTTAAAAGAAAGTAAAGTATTAACGCACACTTTAAATCAGACAAATCCTCAAATCTAGAAGAGTAAAAGATCACTTATTTTACATCACTAAAATAAAGCCCCCTATTGTCCATTATCTTTAAAATAAAACACATCTATCACAGTGAAGTATTTCAGTGTGAAACTAATTCCAGAATTCCTCATATTGCAGTTATGTGGATAGGAAACTGCTCTGTTATTCAAATTGTCCGGGAATAACTTGCAAAAGCTGCTATTTACAGATTAGGCACTTGCTAAAATAGGCATTTGTTTCTGTCAGGATATCATAATTGTCTCATTGAATAATATGACAAAACAAAGCAAAATGGGACACAGAGGAGACAACATAAAGTCCCGCTCATTTGCAGTGGCTGCACCTATATTGAATAAAATGCACTCACATTGATGTTTTGGAGACTACAGCCTGACATTAACTTACCTTGAAATATTTGCACATTAATTTGCTCTTGTGTATTAAAATTAGCCATGGAAAGCTTTTACACATACAAAAGATGTTTCTCAAAGTTTGAAAAACAAATTATGAAAGTTTGCAAGAGGCCTACACTGTTTTGGTTTTTTTTAAAGTAGATTTACTTCTATTATGTTTATGTTTGCCTTTAGCTTTCCTCATCTCCCATTATCAAAGCGTTAGAACTCATTTCCCTCCACACCTACTGCCTGTGTTACAGGGCCACTAGTTCTCATTTCTGTCACTCAGGTATGCCATCCTTTCTCCTTTGCACAATCACTAAGCCACAGAGAGCAGGAGAACATTTACTGTGGCACCAGTATCAGGATTCACGTAGATTTGGGGGTTTAATTTTATTCCTGGATTTTTTTAAAAGGTCTTTTACTTGCAAAAAAAACATCACTTAGCCTTTGTTGATAGATCCACCAAGGATCAATCACAAACACAAATACAGTATTTCCAAATACACTGCTTTTTGCCCTATGTCCCCACAGCTGGTAACTGTCTTGACGAGCACACGGCAGGGGCATAGCTCAAAGAAGCCTCTGAAAAAAACCCTCATATGGCTTCTGATCTAAATCAGAGCTAATTTTTCCCTGAGAAGCCAGAATTTCTCCTTGCATTGCAGTCATTCTCCAGAAGAGTTCTTAAGACAGAAATGTCCCACAAAACAATAGAAATATCAAGCAATACTTACTGAACTGATGCTCCAGCTACTTGAAGTCTTCTGTTGTGAGGGCAACCCTGGACTCACTGCTAAACGGGTCTTTTGAATTTCATTCCCAGAATACCCAGAGGAACAGTTGTCTGACAACCCAGCTTTTGCAAGGATCATCACCACAGTCATATTCTAGGACTGCTCAACTTTGGTATTTTTTTTTCCATTTCCTTATATCTAAAAATTCACCTTCTTTGTAAACAGGGTTGTGGCATGCAGGTGGCTCTGTGTGTTTGGGGCTCTAACCAGGAGGATCTGAAGCCCTGACAAGAAACGTCTAGCTCTTCACAGCAGCAAAATATAGCTAGAAAATTCCCAGACCTCTGGATCATATTAATCTCATCAATGTAAGATAGCCCAGTGCGTCTGCAGGTGAGAAAACTGCAGTTTCTAAATCATATGCCTTGCAGTGCTTACTCCACGTACTTCTCCAAGACACAGCTGCGCTCATCTGGCTGACATTGGGATGATAATGCAGAACTGAAAAGCAAAGCTGGATAACAATCCTTAGCAGGACCGCTGCTGGCAATGAAGTAAGTAGGATACAGCTACAGGCAGGATGGCAAATGTAGAAAGGTGGAATTATAGGATTAGCTGTGCAGGAGTTCTGGAGTCACGTCCCACAACGCGCAGCTATGCTGCAATGAGTTTGCAAACTGATCGGGTAGAAAAGCAGATGATGAGTGACACAATTAGAACCAGAAATTGTGCAGGGCTTATAAGCCCATGCTGCATTTATTGTTATGAAAGGATGTCATGTACAAACCTGAACAAGTACTTAATGATTGCTGTAAGCATATTTCCTAAAGAACAACCAGGAGTAGAGAGATCAGTCAATGTGATGCTCTTGAGCAGATACTACCGTGTTTACTCACCTTCAAACTCGTATGAGCATGAACAGGATTCATACAAAGAAGAAACCAATAGCATCACAAGATTTGTCTAGAGAACAAATCTTTATATATACTATGTATACATCTGTATAGTATTACCTATATTGTTATTTCCCTACATCCTTCCCTATGTTACCTAGATGTAATTTATTGCATTACCTTCTACTTCTAGAGGGCTCAACAGTGTCTTTTAAATGATGTGGCATTGTTATCGTTTAGAACTGTCTATGTACTGGACTAATTACTAACTAATAGTGCTATGATTCCCACTACAATCTTTTTGATGTGGTAAAATAATGAATATGTAACTCTGCAGACACTTCTTATTGTTAGAAGTCTAACTCAAGCTGAATTGATACATTCTAATGGTTTCATACATGTGTCAGTAGAGCTTAGCCTGAAAAACATTATTATCTTTATTAACACTTGGTGAGATTTTGCTTGTAGGACAGAGCTGCTACAGCATTGGACAATGGGCTCTGAGCTGAAACTCCTTACTAATACATTTGAAGAAGCTATTAAATAAGCCATGTTGGCAGTCTGTGCATTCATCTTCATCAATTAAATTTTTTCTTTTAAAGTATTTTTAGGCTTAGTTTAGTCAGTATGACAACACAGAACACACATTTAGATGCAACATAATTAACTGAAGACATGCTGTTGTGCAAGAAGGATGACAGTTGACCTAGCTTTAACCTCTCATGCCTTTGAAGGCTAAATTAGTTCTGTGAAATTTGTTGAAGGCATAGCATTGTAATCATGCCTGACTTGGAAATTAGCCAGATATCCTCCACAACTTCACAGCAGTTTAGAATAAAAGTGTGTCCCAATTTCACATGACTGGATAGCAATACAAGGATTACACATTTTCAAATCACTATCAAGGAAAATCACTGTCTTTTCCTTTAAGTAGATGGCGTTAACATTATCCTCCATGCTAAAACGGTCCTAATTAGAAAGAAAGCTCATCTAAACTCTCTATTCAATAATTTTTCTATATGAATAGTAAATGTTATTGCCTCCATCAAGACAAAAATTGACAAGGAAAACTCAGAAGACAATCGTCACCTAGTACTAATGATTCATGACTCATCCCTACGCCATAATGACACCACAGATAAGTCCTCCATATGCATCACCACAATATTTTCCCAATTAGTTAAAAAAAATATCTGAGCTTAGTCACCAATTTAGGGGCATGCTCAAACACTAGTTATCAGGAAACAAACTTTTAAAAAATGTCATCACAGAAATTACAATTTACCAAAATACTGACAATATAACCTTTGTTCTGGCAACATCACTTAAATGAATTTCAAATGCATTTGCTTAGTTCACCGCCATGTGATGTGATGCTGTACCGACTGCTAAACCAGTGAATAACCTAGTCTATTACAACAGAAGATCTTCTGAAAAATAAATTTACTTATTAGGGTCTAAAATTACTGAGATCCCTGCAAACATCTGCCTATCTGCACTATCTGCATTAAAAGTTGCTAGGTTACAAACCAATTCTTTAGGACTACCATTATCTTTGCTATAATTGTTTCATTTGGCTACTCTTGAACTTAAGAGGTTCATTAGATTCCCAAGAAAATATTTATGATGGGAAGGCATTAAGTCAGACAGAGCCTTCACGTAGAAGGCTTTCTCACAGAGCAAGCATACAAAGAATCCTACAATACTTTTTAAAAAATAGTTTAGTAAGTGAACTACAACTTAATGGATTTAATATTTTAAATAGCAAAATATCAAAGCAACTACAGAAGGTAGCATAAAACTTTCTTTCCCATCAGATCCCTTCCTCTAGGCATGGTTGCAGCTAGCTCAGTGATTAAGTTGCAGAAAACTCTGCCCAGTCCCTTCTCATTCACAGGAGGTTCTCTCAGACTCCTGTGGGATCACTGGCGCCTCCTCGCTGCTGCCTCTCTACTCCAGTTGCAGGCATACAGCTCCCTGGTGGGACCCCTTTACCTGCCACAAACTGCTCTCTCTCAAACCTGTTCTCCCAAAAGAGGGGAAATATCTTCCCACCTTTCAGAGGGTCCAGACATTTCTGGAAGGAACGCAGCATGATAACCAAGAGCAATTAAATATAATATGGCGTAGGAAGTGAAGAATTAAGATGATCTTGGATGAGATCTAGATTGCTTTATAAAAACATATTAATTGTGAAGCTGAGAATGATGCTTTCAGAAAGATCAGAAAGATGCTTTCTCTCTCTACAACTATTTGAAAGGACACTGTAGAGAAGGTGCTGGTCTCTTCTCACAGGTAATTAATGACAGAACAAGAGGGAATGGCTTCAAGCTCCAACAGGGTAGATTTAGACTGAACATGAGGAAAGAATTTTTCCCAGAAAGAGTGGTCGGGCATTGGAATAGGCTGCCCAGGGAGGTGGTTGAGTCACCATCCCTGGATGTGTTTAAGAGCCGTTTAGATGTGGTGTTGGGGGATACGGTGTAGGGGAGAACTTTGTAGAGTAGGGTAGATGGTTGGACTCCATGATCCCAAGGGTCTCTTCCAACCTAGACAATTCTATGATTCTATGATTCTATGGTAAATCTTTTTCCTCTAATGACATTAATAAACTAATAAAATACTTTGTAAAGACAGGTGGCGTGTGAATAAATAACTAAACATTTGTTTCTACAATAAGAAATAAAATGTTCAATACGCAAGCCAAAGATGATAGTCCAAGAAACCAAATTTAATTTTATCAATGTAACCCTGGAGGATGGTTGACCGTTTTACTCAGATGTTTTCAAGAATCTTCCTTTTTTTGTTTTCCTTAGAGAAAAGGAGGGGTAAAGAGAGAAAAAGTGGTGTCTGTCATAAGAAAATAAAGAATTAAAATTAAGGAACTAAGTAAAGTGTTAAAGTGTCCTCAGAATGTCCCACATGCAAGGAAGTAACAGATACAGAAGGAGCACTCCTACCCTGTCTCTTACTTTATTCTGTAGACCACAATAAGGCATCTGTGCCCCATCTCATTATGCTCTGAGCAATCAACAGAAAGGGAGACGTTATTTAAACTCCGTGAGAGCGGCTTACAAATGGTAGTCAGGGAGACTGGCCCCAAGGTTGGACACCTTCCCTTCAGTTTCAATTTCTAAGTCTTATTTTTTGCCTTCCTTCTGCATTTCATAGGTTTATAAACTCTTCATCTTTAAGAGGAAACTGGTAGCTGGAGAAGGTGAAAGAAGGGATAAAAGCTTCTTTCTCAAAAATTACACAAGCTACCAAGAATAATCACTTCTATACAAATAAAACAATTAAAATATTGGACCTCAGGCTCAACTAACAAGATCCATTCCAATGTGCAGCTCTCTCTAAGGATATGCCATCTGTCTCCCAAGCTCACTTTCTAATTCAAGGAATTTATTTAGCATGCACACCCCCCATAAGCCCATTCACACAGTTTGTGATTTTCTAGCATCTTTAATGGCTGGGTACCTATTCAACATATGCAGTGCTAGACTAGTGCCTACCACTAAACCTTGTTTCCACCAGGTTCCATTAAAAAAGTGTCTACAGTTTCTATCAGTTTTCCAACCATTTCAACAAACAGTTCTGTTTGTCTTTTAAAGAAGGGGGAAAAAAGCGCATAATTCTTGTCAATTCTTGTTACTTCTGTTTGATCATTTACACTATACTTTCTAAGATTCCTTACAATGTACGGGATTACAGAAGCTACACGAGACCCTGAGAATGCATTTTGAAAATATATGAGGAAAGCAGTCTCCCAGGTTTCGTTTATTATCAGAAACTGCAAAAGTCTGATAAGGAAAATCGGAAAGTACATATTCTTTATATGTAGCTTCATGTGAGGAAAATGGTTGGCAAGAAGCAAAGCCAGAACAGCAGCCATTTTTTATATGATGGTGAAGGGATTTAAGGAAGGCCTGGTTTGTTTCATATCCAAACCCAAAAGATCTTTGTGTCTTAAAGTTTTTCTGCTTTCTTCAGCTACACCAGTCAGTTTAGTGAAAGATACCATGCGTCCCTGAAAACTTTACTGAACTAGACAAGGACAGAAGGAGAGGAAGGCAAAGCTCTGGATACCTTCTAGAAGCAAATTTGAAGCACTAAATATCTCAGGCAGTGACTTCCCTGAGAACACAGCACAGTCAGAAGGTGGCCTTAGTACAGTCGTCCTGGCTACCTCTACACCCATATATTACAGTTGGGGTGACGGAGCACTGAGCACTGGTCTAATCCACCCAGAGGGCCAGAGACATACTTTGAAACTAAAGTTTCAAGCAACCTACAAACATGTTGGCACAAAACGTACTGAAATGTTTTTTTTCTGGAATTTGAGCACGGTTTAATTTAATAGACATAGCTGACTTCAAAACCTTACCATTCAAAAGATTAAGAAAGTGAGGTTTAGATTTGTCCATATGAAGTCATTATGTCCTAAATCCTTTTTATAGGATTTTATCTTCCGACTATCCCTCCGTCATTTCAGTGTGCATCTACCCTCCACTTTTGCTGGGGAAAGAAGTGTCATTCCCTTCCACAGATATAAAACTGAAGCACAAAGACATGTAGTAATGTGCCCAGAGCAACAAAAACCCCTTTGCAACCAAGCTGCACAGTGCCTGAAGCACAAACATCCTTCTCCACAGCCCTGTTGCCTTGCTCCTGAGCACAATTAGACGGGAGATGAAATGCCACTGCTATATCGAGGTCACATTTTTAATTTTTAACTTCTTTGTTGTAATTTGCCCATAGAATATGTTCAATAATAGATAATAAATAGACTTTTATAAAGTTAACAATGCTTTTGTTCCTGTCATATCCTGTTCCTTCACTGCAGTGAAAAGTTGACCTGTGATACCCAATAAAGAAAAACCTAGCAAGCGCATGGGGTTGTATTGTGCAGATCTGCTGAAGTCACAGAGTGTCTTAGACAGGCCTATTATTAACAATTAGCCACTTATTGTAAATTCTGGCTGACACATCTCATTAAATATAGGCCAAAATAGACTTTGGTGATCGAACCTCATTTTTAATAGCTTTTCCCAGCATTCTGCCAATTGTTGTCAGGAAGCTGAAAATTACTCCTAGCACTAGGATGCCCACTTTATTCTTGCTGACTGCTGAGAAATTTCAAAAGGCTGGCCTGCCTCCTCTGTGCCTGAGAAAGGGTAAAGCCCAACCATGTGCTTACGATGGCGATAGGCTTTTAAAAACCTCTCAGCAGTCAGCGTGAAGGGAAGAGGAGTAGGGGGTGAAAGGAAAAATATTTTCCATTGTCATTTCTTCTACATAAGAGCCCAGAGTGGATTATGACATTGACTGCCCCCTTCTAACACCCAATTTGATGGGCAGAAGTGGGACTGAACAGCCGGTCTAGTATCCAGAATCTAAATGGCAGCTTATTGCTGAAATGTCTGCAATTACATTCCACCCCCAGAACCAACCAAAAAATAAATAAGTGACAGTCAATTTTTCATAAATATCGAACTTATCCAAAGATGCTTTTTTAGACCAAATTTCTTTCATTTTTATTTGTTTTTTTTTCTTTTCCCCCATGCCAGTTTCCCACACAGAGCAGGAATTCTGGCTGTGTTTCAATGGAAGCAAGCAATTGCAGTGAAATTTAGGTTACCTAGTGGAGTCCTCTGTATCTTAATATCTCACTACCCAAAGATAATTATCTTAGCTCTGGTAACCTCTTCAGTTTAAAGGTTTTCCACCTCTGAGTAAGTACCAGAACCTAGTTTGAGTCCTCTGCCTTAGTGCTTAGGTAGTTTCAGCGATTATTTTATAGGCTGCATTTCAACAGATCACAACGCATAGAACACAACATGTCAAGAAAAAGCCCTTGTTAATCTCTCTATGTACAGAATCAGATGATCCTATCTTACTTGTCAAGATTTGAGAGTTCCCTCTTCGACCTTAAATTTTTCATGAAAAGTACCCACGGCCAAGAATCTTCTGCACCACGAGCATAGGCAAAACATAAGGATCACAGGTTTATTCAAGGTGGAAAGGACCTCATCAGAAGGGCCATAGTCCAGTCTCTTGCTGAAAGCAGGATCAACTACGAACTCAGACCAGGTTGCTCTGGCCTTTTTCCAGCCAGATTTTGAAAACCCCCAGGAATCTACACAATCTGGGACTATGCAATCTTCCAGGCAACCTGTTCCAATGCTTGACTGTCCTCAAAGCGAAAAGTTTTTTCCGTGCATCCAGTCAAAATCAGTCTGTTTCAACTTTCAACTTAGGCAGATGTGTACAATACATCTGAAAACAGGTTGATGGAGCAGGTAAATATCCAGATAGTCCAGCATGACTGAGCTGTTGACCAAAACACAGAGGGTTATAGCCATGATCTCACGCAACTTGTCAAACTTTATAATGAAGTTCCAATGCCCTCTACCTCCCAAGTCTTTACAGTTTGTAATTATTGTCTACATAAGTCCCCAGTCAGGCCAGTAATGCACTGATCCCTATCCACCTTGCCTTCCAACTGTGCTATTTTGGCTCATTTGGCAAATAAATGCAGTATTTGCCTGTATCCTCCCATTTGTCTGTTTAAGAAAACATTTTTGGCAAACTGTTTTGGATCTATAAAAAATAAATTGAAACACAAAACCAATACATTAATAAGCACGGGGTCTTTTTCCAGTTAGGATGTTACGGAATTTTAAAAAAAAAACATCTTGAGAGAGAAGAGAATTTAGTTATCTGCAAACCAGTCCACTGAATGGAGAAACTAGGAATAAAGCTTCAGAAGCCTCACGCATTTTGTTTCATAAGTATTCAGGTGTGAAAGTGAAGTCACTGATCTGGGTTCCCTTAGACTCGATTCAGCCAAGACCTTTTAATGATGTTTTTAATTTTAAAGAGATAAATGTGACCTTCTCATGGGAAACTTTCTTTGCAATCATTCTTCAGCAATCTAATGAAACCACCTTTCCTATCTAAACAGAAAATATTCTCATCAGGAAATCTGCAACAGAGATTGGCTATTACAGAATTTCCAAGTTTCCTCTGGGATACGTTTCCCATGAGGGTTCCTGACGTTTAATTGACATCTTGGTATCTGAGACCAAACACTGTGTCTTCACTCCGTTTCCTGCTCATCCTTGAGACAGCCATGAGTAGTTTCTGTCAAGAGGTGCACTTCTATCAGGAAAATGGGAATAATCACAGGAAATATATGTGGTCATTAAATTAGTTTCCTCTAATGATATTTGAGGACGCTGCTTTTTTTTGATTCTCAGCTTCTGAACTAGAAATGGTAAAACTAGCACACAAAGCATTCTAATGTCCTGCCAATGCAATATGTTCTTTACTTGTCCTGTATTGCTTTTTCTATATCTGTCCCAAAATAGAACGAGACCTAAGAAACTTTTCTTTCTTCTTTAGCAATCTGCAAGGAAAAATGAATCCTTTCAATCGACTGCCTCTATAAAAAGGATCTTGCACCCTGTCTGGTGTGTGGCATAATCACCACTACCGATAGCTCCCCCCTGTGCAGAAGGCAATGCTGGGCTGCTGAGGAGGCAGCAAAGAGATACAGACCAATATATAGTCACAGCAGTTAGGGAATCCTGACACTCTACCTTAAAAGGAAAGAAAGTGAAGAAAAACAGTAACTTAAACTCAGTTTGATTTCCTGTATTTAGTTGGATTCTTGAGAATAAGACTCCTGAGGTGGGCCAGAATTTTTTTTAAATATGGGGTTTTTTTTGCAGAAAACAAAGAATACAGAGAAAAACTGTCTAATCTTACTGGAAAATAAACCCAGACATTCTGCCATATGGAAAGATTCTCAAATTCTCTAATCTGATTCACATGGGCTATTTAGGTAATTAACTAAAGCTGTTTAAAAGAAGGTAAAGAGGGAATATCAGAAAAGGAAGCCAAGCAGATCTTCACAAATATAGCAGCTACATCATGCCTCCTACAATCACCAAAGGAGACATTATGGGAATGATGATCAGGGTAGAAGCTGGGTGGAGCTCAGGGGCAGAAAGAAACCTGCTATTTCAACATTATGGTGAGCTCTGGAACAGAGGAAAGGCTACATGACCTTTCCTGTAACATAGGAGATAGCTCCTCATCTTTGTGAAGCTCTGCTGTATATGAGCTCAGGTAACTCACCACCACAGCCCCTCCAAACAGTCTGGAACATAGCTGAGCCAGGACGGCACTCTCTTGTACAGAACAGCCCACTTTTGCTATTATGTTTACAACTGTAAAGAGTCACTCACTACCTCAAAAAGACTTCCTGGCCCCAGTTATCAAACAAACTATTGACACCTGCAGCCAGAAACACTTACAAGAACTGATTGCCATCCGCAGTCTACAGGAAGTCGCAAAGGATAAGGAGTAGCTGCTGTACTGAATTTGAAAATGGGAACCTTAAATTACTGTATTCTTCTTGATGAAAAGATGTTTGGGGCCAGGCCAAGCTAAGAGAACCATGAAGATCTTCAGACCAAGCACTAATTAACAGAAGTCATGTACAATACTGTTTTCTTCAGTATAAAACCGGTCTTGCTCAGTCTTTCAAAGCTCCATCAGCAGAGCCCTTTATATGGTATTGTTCTCTGAATAAGGAAGTGAACTAAGGCTTCTAATTTCTTGACTAACTTCATTTAAAGAAAGAATGAGATTGGTGCCAAAAGACAATCAGTGGATCCTCAGTCAAACAAAACAGTTAAGGTCATGATTTGAATCTAGTCGCTCATGTATTTAAAGTTATGAATGTGTTTAAGTGCCTTGCTGGACAAAGGCCCAATGACCTCTTTTTTTGGACTATAGGCTAGCTAAATCCAACAAATAAATGGAGTTATACTTGAGAACTGAAAGCTTATTTAATGGTAAACTCCAAAATCCTGATTTCCCCTTTCTTTGCAGCCCCACATGTTGTCTTGGAAAGTGTCCCTCTTCCATAATGGTATTTGGAATAACCTCTTCAGAATACATAAAGCCTGGGTTCACCCATCTAAAAATGACCCAAAATCTTGTGATACCGAGAGATATGTCATCAAGAGTTCTAACAATAAGTCAATATCAAATTGGTGCCTGAGTAAATTAACTAAATTTTCTAAAATCTATAATAAAACAGGAACCCGGCCAAAGCGCATTCTTTCATATCTCGCTATTTAGATTTACAGATATTGTCAGAATGCTGTGATGAATTTTTCTACTCTTTCTATAGCCTTTTAAGTGTTTATCAGCAGAACTCATTTAGCTATACAGACTAAAACTTTTTGGAACTTCCTTTAATACTTTTATTTATTTGTTCATTACTTTTAATAGTATCCTCCAATTAAGTTGTTAAGTTATATAGTTGTAAATGGATTTACACTCATCCAAGTTGCAGTCCAGTGATCCTCATTAGCAATGCCCATCTGCCTTAAGTACTTTCAAAAGAATTTTTCAAGTGTATGTGATTTTTCTTTTTCTTCAAATAAGAAGAAACAAAGTACCAACTCTCCAACTACTTTTAAGGCAACAACCCACTGATTTACAACAGAACGACTTTTGCACCTAAAATCTCCCATTAATTATCAAAGAAGTATAATCAAACATAATTATTGCTGCATCCTGTATGCTAAGAACAATAAACTAACACATACTCATAACCACTTTGAAACCTAATTCCGAGATATTCTGGCACCTGGGTGCCCTGGAGGACTTAGGTTCTTTACACTTCTCACAATGTCACCCCTTTTTTCTGTGCTTGGGCTGATGTTTAAATTCATGTCTTCAAAAAGGCCACATTTTGGGGAAGAAGTAATCCCTTTCGGACAAATGACTGGTGTTAGAGATCACTCCGTCATTTCTCCATAAGGAGAAATCATGAGCATCTGCCAAGACAGAAACTATGATATGTTTTAAATGGAAAACAGTAAGTCTTCTGTACATACAAGTTTAAAATCTTCTGGAAAGGAATCCATCTTGCAGTGAGAACTGTCATTACCAACTACAATGAAACTTGCTACCATGGCCTCAGAAAAAAATATTCTTTTTTTATAAATTTTACTTAATATTTCCAAGATCTTCAAAATCCCGGTTCCAGCAACAAAACACTCTGGATTTATATAGTGAGACTCAAACTGGCAAATAACTTAATAGGTCTTCATCTTCAACTCCCAGTAAACCCAGAGCAATAAAATAGGCAGCTTTTAAGTGATCATTTGCTGCCTCCCATAGTGTTGAACTCATACTTGCATTACCAATTCTGCTGTGTGTAAAATATGGAGAAATTAACCCTCCCTTACCTGACTGACTTACAGCGGATTCAGTCCCTGTCATGGAAGGCACTAACCCCTCATCATTCTTGATGTCAAATTATCGTCACTTGGTTCCATAAAATGTAATATAATCAGAGTAACGTTCTAAGGATGTGAACCTGTGAACCCCTGAACTTCTTTGAAAAGGAAAAGAAAGCAATACAAGTTTTTAATTTTAACTTCAGTTTTATGCAATTATTTTCAACATAAATAAACTGTGTTATCATTTTCTCTCTGAGTCTGTGCCCTCACTTTATATTTGGCTGTTCACAGATAGGACTCGCTGAGCAAATAGCTCCTGATGCTCTTTCTTTCCAGGTGCTGGTGAACAAAGTAATCTTGGTAAACTGATAATTCAGAATGGCTTCATTATTCTGATAAACATGTATGTGTAAACATACCCCAACTTCCATTGAGTGTTACTCTATTCGATTTGCAATTACACTGAAAAATTTATTGAAAATCCTATCACAATTTTGATTTCAAATACTTATGTCAAAGGTAAGTCCACCTTTCCTCTAGTTTCTTCAAGGAAATACAGTTCACATTCTTTGTTAGATAGCCAAGAACAATAACTCTTCCTTTATGAAAGAAGAAAAACCTTAGGTGACAGGGAAGTGAAGAAAAACGTAACTATTCAGCTTCCCTGTCCCTTATTCTGGGGGCAGTATCTGAATTCCTCTGCATTTGAACATGAAAACAGGCCAACCAGAATCACACACCAAGCTCTCAAGGAGTTGAGGACAGACGTGTTTGATGTACAGGCCTTTTAAGTGGTGGCACTGCATGGGTATGGAGCAGTATGAAAATAATTAGTACAATTAATATAATAGTGCACACCTTTCTGACCTGCTTCGGACTATATCTGTCGGTGTAGTCTGCATTCAACTAGGAGTATGACGTTAAAATGACTGGACACTTTCACATCTCTCTGAAAGCAACTTTACATTTAACAGTCTGTTCCCCTAAAATCAAAACACTCCCCATTTTTCCAAAATTCAGCAGACTTCATAGGGATCGAGGGTTGGATCAGTGGACTAACTGCATGTGATTTGAAGTTAGAGCCTTCCAAAACCGAAGTTTCTATAAAGGGACAGAGTTTATCTTTGGATGGATGCGTGTGTATGTGTGTATCAGCATCAGCACGTGTATCTGTATGTTCATACACCGACCTAGGAATTCAGTTGATGCTAAATGAACCAAGCACTGGGCTTTTAAACTCACTCATGATATAACATACCCCCCTCATGGAAGGCTGTTTTGAATGCAACATTCAGCATGAAATTAAACTTACTAATTCTTTTGTAAAACAAGAGAAAAAGGAGTCATCAACTTTGATCCTTTTTCCCTTAAATATTTACCTCCCTGCCCATTTTTTTTTTGTGGAATAGGCTGCTTCTGGTATCCCAGCAGTACGCCAGCAATACTCCTTCCTTCCCTCTCTTGGAATTTACTCAGCCTTCACCAGCTTGTAAGGCAGTGAATTATTACCGGGAGTATTTTATTACAGTGCAGATGAAATCTGGGGTTTTCATTTCCTAAAATAAAAGCCAAGTGCTGTACCTCAGAAACTGAATGGTGACTTGAATATAACGTACAATTAACACTCTGAGAACCTGGAAATACGATAGAATACATATGTTCTTGTAGCATGGCTAGATGCACAGAAAGAGACAGGGAATCCTAATGAAGTGAGCCAGGAGTGTACAGCCCCAAAAGACAGGTGCATACCAGGAGTAGGATGTGATGTGAAATTTGGTTACTAAACAAAGAAAACTAATGGCCAGTTATTGCCACCTGGCATAGAGTTCATGGTGCCAACATAGAAGAGCAACCCTTTCTGTGTTAATGGCTTCTAAAATGCTAAAGGATTCATAGGAAAGGAAGAAGATGATAAACTAAATGAAGAAATTAATGAACTTGCTAGAAGCAGCAATGAATGATGGCAAAGATGGAGGTGAAGGGAGATCTGTCAGTTGTTACTCATATGCTTTCACTCTACTGAAACAAGCCAGTAATTAATCTATGAAGACTGAGGGGCGAGAACGTGACTTTGGTTTTTCATGCTTTCCTGTTGGAATCTGGATGCTGCAAATATTTCAATATATGACTAAATTGACATACTGTATAAGCAAAGAGGACTAGACTGATCAAACTTGTGCCAAGACAGAATCTGAGAGCCACTTACATAGTCAAATAAAAAGATGCATCTCAATACTCAGATTTCCCTGGCATTACCACGTCACAAACAGTATTATTCTGGTTATGAGTTACTGGGTTTATGCATTGTATTTATCAATAAAGATGAAGGCAGTTGCTGTAGATTTTGTGTTTTGAGAATAATAGTACTTAGCAACAGTAATGGGGAACAAAAAGTCATCTCACTCAATTCCTAAGAAGGATCGTATTTATCTTTTTAAAGTGACACAAAAAAGTTAGTTTCCTTTATAAATATGACAGAAAAAGAGTAGTCAAGAGCTGAACAATTGAGCCCTTCATTTAACAAGAAAGACGCTGTCAGATTCATTGAGTCCACAACAATTATATAATTTAAGAGTCTTTTTTGTAAGGATGACCTGTGCAATTTTCCTTCCACCCTATATTCTTTTTTTTAAGTTTTTCATTATCTTCCTTATTCTACTTAATTATAGCCTGCATTGATAATACATATACTGTAAACCAGATTATACTATATAAACCTGTGTTTAATTCAGCCACATTCTGCCTAAAAACATTAAAGACATCATAATCAACTACACTACTTTCAACTTTCTTAAATACTGTAGCCTAACTTCAGATTTTTGACAAATGCTTAGGCAAATTTATTATGTTTTCTATCAGTCTGGCCAACAGACTACCAAGACCTCACTCACTAGAGATTTCCTGTTAGCGCCTCAGTTCTGTAGGCGGCACAAGGTACAGTAATAAACAGCATCAGAGGTCTTTCAAAGTATCATTCTTTGCATTTTTAAAGAAATTTAGCACACAGAATCCTGAGAAACTAAAGCAACATAGCACATGGAATCCTGAGAAACTACATTACCTCTTGGTATTTATAAAGACAATTTGGCTAACAACAGTTACAAAAATTCTTTGAAGTGGGAAGAGATTAAAAAGAAAAAAGGAGATGGAGGCAAATGATTACGATTTAGTAGCATCTGGTAATAGTTAATGAAATAAGCTATCAGCCTTTATAAAAAAGTTTGAAACAAAAATATCACAGAGGACATAACTAAAATCCTTCTCTTACTTATGGAAGGGTATTTTAGGTTGCTTAGTTTTTTTATTTATGAGCTTCTTGTTAGTACAGGAGCCATATAGGATTTTTCATTACTATTACTAGATGAAAGCAGGTTCAAAGTGAGGTTTGACTTTGCATCTGTCTTTCAAGATCTACTGTGTATAATACACACTAAAAGCTTCACCTAGTTTGGCCTCATTATATCTTCTTTAATTGAATCTTAATAAAAAGACCGTGTTATAGTGTGATATGTATTAATTGGTTTTCAAGAAGAGAGGCTTGAAGCAGTATAGACATCTCAATTAGGGATGCATTTCAACATAAATACAAAATTTAAGCCTCTTATGATTGCCAAAAGAGTGACTTAGAGCTGAACACAGTGAACAGACGCATCAAGTCTCTAGATGTGTTTAGTACCTAGCTAGCAAGGCAAACTATTCGTATACTAGATTGATTTAATGCTGCTGAAGACTAAAGCAGGACTACATCTTGAGCGTGTGAAAGGCTGTCACAGAGGGAAAGCTTAATTTATCAATTTGCCAGTTTCTCAG
Source organism: Anarhynchus alexandrinus (assembly GCA_008711295.1). Taxonomy (NCBI): domain Eukaryota; kingdom Metazoa; phylum Chordata; class Aves; order Charadriiformes; family Charadriidae; genus Anarhynchus; species Anarhynchus alexandrinus. Next base: position 3,064,476 of record VUYV01000097.1, read on the forward strand.
GGGAAGCCATTAATGACAACAGCATGAGACTGCCTTTTAGCAAGATTCATTGGACTTATTTTCCTAACTTTAAAAAAATTATAACTTTTTTCCCCCATAAAATACCAGATCTGTCAGACACACAAAAGGATGAGAGGAAACACACCTCTGAGCACAGAGAACACCATCTATTCATCTCCCAGCTTCCTGCTTGTATTCCGAACTCTGAGTGCCATAAACGCAGTATATTTAAAAAACAACAAAACCTAAAAAACCCACCCGACCAAATGTTATGCATTCACTTTGCACATAATAAGAGATGGTGTCGTTTAAATAGCGTGGCTTTGCTTAGACCTGTAGGTGCCCCAGCAAAGGCATACAGCAGTGCCATATCACAAATGAGTCAGAAACGACTTCCTGTAAGTATCAAGGAGCATTCTAGTAACAACTATTCAACCCAGCTCAAGCTTTTTAAAACAAAACAGCTTTCAGTGCCAACCCAGGATGCCAATAAGGCAACTACAAAAAAAATCTGTGCAGCATGATCAGAAGAAAAACCTCAGTTGTATATACAGCTCCAACCCAGAAAAACATTTAAAAGTATACCTGAGTCTGCCTCTCGCTGACTCAAATTAAGTTTAGGCCTATCTGCAGGTCTAATAAATAGTTAGACCTATGAAATATGCTAAACTTAGGCAGAGCATGTATGATCTCCACCATTAATCACCATTGGTTCTGTTCCACCACCAAAGTCTAGAAAACACTTAATAAGGAATAGTGTCTGAGAAAATAAGCTGTATAATGATTTACGTACAGCTTTCTGACTCTTAATCGGAGTTTGCAGCTTGCTAAATTAGCATAGTTTTAATTAAAGCATCCGGTTAGCCGCACTAGGTTACAGCAGAGCCACTGCTCCCAGTGAGAAGGGGTGAGAGCTGAGCCTCCTTTCAGGCACTCCAAAACAAGCTCTCCTTTTGGCTTTGTACATCTACAGATGCGTCAAATTTCTTGCCCTCACCTCCGGCAGATGGGTAACTGAGCCACGCCACTGCGCTTTTGCTCCATTGCTGAGCGTGCACTGCAGCAGCGCTCTCATCTGATGACGCCTCCCTTTGATCTCACAACAGGCTCAGAGAAAGAGAGACTGATACTGCCTCACTGGAAGAAGAGAAAGCTAAGGTTTTCTTTGCTTGTGGAGGCAGAACAACTGACAAGGGAAGGAGAGAACGGTGTGCTTCCTGGCGTTTCACCCCCCGCTTGGGTGACAGGATGAAATGAAGTATCATACCCATATTTAAACTCCTTACCATTCCAAAAGGATTTACTGGGGTATTCCAACTGTTGTTAACTCTAAGAAAGGTGATGAAAAAGGATACTGTCACCTATGAGAATGATCCTCTTTTACCAGGAAACTCCCCAGTGGTTTTGATCACAATTTTTGTGTTTAACCCGTGGGCAGAGATGACCTAAGTATATGTTTGCCCCTGGAATATTAATTTCCCCATAGGAACTGAAGATAAATCAAAAAACATTGAGGGCAGAGGAAGGCCTTCAAACACCTTTTTCACCAATTAACAGCATAATGTCCTTCTTTGACCTATTTAGGCAGACTGCAGCAATCACGGAGAGAAACCTTCTGGGACTGAAGTGCCATGCAAGCACAGGCAGACATACTGATTTGCAGAAGACAGACACTTGTTACTAGAACACAGACACCCCTGAATAACAGTGTTCAAGGCATTCATCAGCTGTTCTCTGAGGCTCTGAACTCTTCCATTGGTACATACAGAAAATTCAAACCTTAACACTCAAGAGCACGTTACAAAACTTAGACTCAAAGCCACCACAGCCCGGTAATCAGTGGCATTTCAATGACATCCCTATGAATACCAGAAAGACATTAAAGCTAACACTGCAGAGTAATCTTTGTGTACTGCAGCACCAACACACCACTGGTTGCATGTCATTTACATGTGATTGGAACACACTAACACCTGAAGCATGAAGCAGCCAGAATAACTGATTTTTATTTTTTTTTTTTGGGGGGGGGGGGAGTTCTCCAGTGCCAATGGCAGTATCTTGTGCCAACCCTGTTTTTAACCGAACTGAACTAATCTTGAGTTTTCTCAAAGATCAAGAGATGTGTGAAGAGAGTCTCCAGAACCTCCAGAGCCAGAAGATCAGACTTTGAGAGCTGTGATCTGTAGGGAAGCACCAAGCAAGTACTTTGCGCCTTCATGATCCATTTGATTAGCACATGTTCCTTTTTCTTCACAAACAGAGGCTGAATTCTGTCTTGCAAACCCATTATCCTTTACCATGCTTTACCTTTTAAACCTCAAAGTTGATGAGACTTCACTGAGTAGAACGAAACAGAGTAGAGTAAGAGGCCAGATTTTCATCCAGTGTCACCCCAGTCATTTTAAAAGGATTTAGATTAGCCCCTGACGGCTATAACTATTGTCGGCTTCCAGACTAGACAAAATCTCCCCCAAACAACTAAATAGTCTTTAAGATATTATGAAGATTTATCATAGGGACATTCCTGCAGGAGCTCAAACTGCTTTTGAATGCAAGGTGAGCATAATTGTTCAGGCAGTTGAGCCTGAAGAGAAACATGGTTATTTGCATTCACGTGCCTTCTCTTTCTTAACAGCCATGTAATCCCACTCTTCCTTTTGCACACCACAATGAAAGATTAAAAAAAAACCACAAACCAAACAGTTCTTTAGCAAACTAGCTATCAAATGCAAATTTAAACCTTCTTTGCCCAGTACAGAATGTGTCTGAATTCCATCTGTATCACACTGCTACGTGCCAATTACTTTAATTAGGGTGAGATCCAAGACTTGCAAGAGAAAGTTCGTAGCGTAATTAAGAAATAGTTTTTCTCCTCAGTGCTCTTCTTTCATCTTCTTCTTTGCTCATTTTCCTGCTTCCCTCCCACCCTTTCTCCATTCAGGGAGCTTTTCATTCTGATTCTTTAGTCGTTTTGGCACCAGCATTGTTGCACTTACACCTTCAGGCAGGCATGAAAGCCAAAAAGCTGGTTGCCTTTAATACTTCCAAGATAAGGTGTAAAGAATGAAAAGCAAAGAAATGAAAGTGAACGGATTTATACTGTTTTAGAGTGCAGTTTGGTGCAGTGTGGCACAATGCTTTGAAGTGTATCTTATTTAAAGCAATCGCACATTCTGCCAAGAAATGCTACTGCTCAGCACTCAGGGAGCTGGGTAATCTCACACAAACACAACAAATGTACTCGACAATGAAGGAAAGACTGATTAGGTTGTGTAGATGTTCTGCAGGACCTATAATCAGCATGATAATACTGAATGAATCAATGAAACGAATGTTGTCTTAACAATACCAGCAAAAGTCATACGGTTGTCAAGGTTTGTTCCAACATCAATTTTCATTTTAAGAGCTACCCAGTGTCAATCTGCTTTGCAGTTCGGAAGGATTAACACCAACAGTGGGCAACTTTTAACAACTATGTCACATGGTAGCCAATGCTATTTATTCCCCCTTCTTGACACTCCAAACCAGAACGTATCAGAACTTGTCTGAACAAATTCCCACATGAAATTCTTTGTCTGTAACAAAATCCCTTCTGGGAGTTTCTCTGGCTTGTCAGTATTACACAAATTCATCACACCACTGGTTCTGAAGTGGTAGGAATTCTCTTTCTGTCTTTCGAAGGATTTGTAAAGTATTCACTGGATTCATTCATCACATCTTACTTCAGCTATAAACCTTTCACCGCTTGGCAACAGAGAAAAGCCAAGTTAAGTGTTATTTCTAAAACTTATCATATTCTGGGAGTGTTTTAAATCACCATGATATATTATTATTTATTATGTCTCTTTGTGAATAGATATATAAAGCTGTCTTTGTTTTAGTTCAGGTTTAAAAGTTGGGTATGTTACACTAGCCAAGCAGGTGCCCCCATTTAGAATATGTTACCACAAACTGATTTAGAATAGGGTGCTAATCATAAACTAACACACCTTAAAGCTTGGCAGTGAAACTTGTTATAAAGGTAGATTCCAGAATTTAAACCATCTATTTCTTAATCTCATACACATGCAGGTTGTTCATCATACATTAATGTTAGCACAGTTAGACTGATGGTCAAAGTGAAGTGACATTCAATGCAAAATTTTGTCCACCATTACAGCTATAATGAAATATGCACTTCATTTGATCATGAAACTTTCATAATTTTGCTGTACCACTGCATCTGAAACTGAGCTGAAATGGAGCCTTGTTGAAAATTCAGTCATTAAGAGCTTGACATTCAGCTGTCTGCTGGCAATAGGAATGTCATCATTGATTATAGAGATTAGCGTGGAAACAACATCTGGTTTTAGAATTATACCAAATAATTTCTGAATAAACACTTCTTTGCTTCTGTGCTAAACCTGAATACAAATTTATCTGTTGCTCTTTTTTTAGTGGAGAAAGTAGGTTAATGGAATTTTACAGAATCAGTGCTAACTAGGAAATAAGTTTAGTCTTTAAACAGAAGGGGATGTATTCTTAGCCGGGACAAATTATATAAAAACTGACTTACACCAAATGAGAACTGGCCCCTGCCTCATTAACAGAATGGTTCAATCCTCCCTCTTGCAGTAAGTGGAACTACCTCGCTGACTTCATCTAGAGCCAGATCAGATTATAGATGCCTTAAAAGTGGAATGAATCAGCGTGACATAAATGCATTGAAAGCCAATGTAGTTAGTGTGCAAAACCACCGGTGGGACACTCATCAGTCATTTCTGAAGGACTCTTCTTTTTGTTTAACTAAAACTTGTTTCCAGTTGATTTCAGCTAAACTGAGAGAAAATGAAATAAGGATCCTTCCATACTTAGATTTAAATCAACTCAATTTTGGAAGGTTACAGTCATACCTTGGTTTGCTGGAGCATCTTTCCCACACAGGTAAAGCCCTACCACTGCAGACAATGCAAAATCGCAAAAGCTGCTTTATAACAGTTAGATATTTACTCTAGTGAACATCTGCCATAATGAACAAGTTGTACAAGCGTACAATTAATTTGCAATTCTTCAACTCCTTTTTCATTGATGTAAGAGAATGTGATACTGTGTTGTTTTGGGGTGGGTTTTTTGACTGGCATTATCAGTCATCTTTTTTTCTGAGATAAAAGGATGAAAAAGGAACAGAAATTAACTTAAAGTGAGCTTTGTCCAAGAGCAGAGCTAGATTTGGATCTACAGCATAAGTAAACTTGCAACACATACACAGTTTTTAAATTTCATGAATGCACATGTGTACATACATTATCATATGACCGTCAATTTATGACAAAATTGATCTTTGCCTGAATAAAAAAGTAATACAATAAATGGAGTAAACATACTTCTGGCTGACTAGGTAAACTCATATACAAGAGATGAAGGCCACACTTACCATCAACTATAATGACATCATTTACATTTCCAGAAACAGGTATGTCCAAAGTTTTCTTCCACTCTACCATGGTACAGTAATTACATCATTATGTAATTAGCATTTAAATGGTAATAAATAAAACATGCAAGGTTTTCTTTGAAATTGTTTTTCAAGTTCTGTAAGTTTTCTTTAGTTTAGGTTATTCTCCTGATAAGTATAATTTTCTCCAGAAATATCAGTATAAAAGAAAATATGCACTGTGGAACAGAAGTACTGACTTGATACTCAGTTTGGGAGTCCCACATGCCCTATCATTAGTGGCAGACTGATTGTTTTCTACATTTCAGCAAAACACACTGGACTAATTATAATTCCACCAACACTGGAGTTGAAGAACACAGATTAATGATCAGCAATTAAAACATCAACAACATCACAAACAATAATGTTTCATACTGTTTATTTCTGTTGCCTGAAGTCATGCTATTTCTCTTTGGACATGAAATACATAATACAATCATTACTTCCAACATGAATAAAATGCTATCATATTACACGCTGAGATTCATATACTGTAGCTAATTTACAGTACCTAGAAATGAAAGGAATGTGCACTTGGTGTATTGTGCATATGTAATAAGGAGCTAAATCAGTATAAGATCTGAAATATTAGAAGCCCATCCTATTGCCCTATCCAAACATACACAGCACCAAAACCAGATTTTAAAAACCATAAGCTTGATGTAAACAAAGTACATCAGACTAGAGTCTTTACCTTCAAAGGTTTTTCTCACAGAGCAACGCTGTCAGGTTCAGCTGACAGAGGTACAGCCTAGTCTTTTGTGCTACATGTTTTCTTAGAACCTGTAACGTCATTGTAATCCTTTCTGTCTGGTGCAGCATCCAATTTAATCAAGTCTCTAGCACAAAAGCTGATCTGATGTCATCTCTCATTTGTGCACTAGGAAACCAATGGATGCAGCTGCACGTCACTGCAGTAGGTAACTACAGCTTGCCCTTGCACTTCGAGCATCTGCCTGTAGAGTTTACGGAGGCCGTCACCCCACAGTCCGCACGGCTTATGGCAGCACAACTAGTGCGGAACTTAAAACAGCCCTTTTGTCAGGACACTTGTGAGAACATCCCATTAGCTATGGTACAAGTGGTTTTGTGATCTCTGTTGATGTAACACTGTTCCTGATACGCTCAATATTCTCTGTTATCTTTTTCACTTACTGACATTTATGCATCTTAAGATGTTGGTAGATGCATTCATTAAACTGAAAAATAAACAAATGTATTATCTGTTGGGCGAATGTCACCACCTTCATGTGATCTGAAATATGAAAAAGCAAGCCGGGGGACAGCTTTGTTACCAAAGAATGGTGAGCAGTGGCAGAAACACAGAAGAAATGAAAACAAACACATGAATGTTACCAGTTATTTTTAGAATGGAAATATTCCGTTCAGATGCAGGACAATTGTGGAAATTGAAACGGCTAATAAACCAAATAAATTCATGCATTGTTACATTTAAAGTTTTCCCTATGTAATTCAACTGGCTAAAGCCAGTATTTGATGTACTATTTATTAATTATTTATCAAGGAACAGCTAAGTGGCCTCTCACCAAGGTTACAAATACTCCTGTTGACTACAGAAGTGCTAGACTAATCTGGAGTAAAACATCCTAACAAGACAGAGCATATAACCTGACGCTATCAAGACCAGGTATGTCCCTACTTGACACAGGTGCAGAACTGTGAATGGACATACGGATAAATAATTCACCCATCAGCTCGCAGGGATGGGTATTGCCTGGTATAGCAAATATCAGATCAGTAGGGGTGTCATAGAAGAAAGTGGAAGGGAAGGCCAGGTGCTTTATTTATCTGCAAAAACTTTCTGATTCTTTTACAGCTTTAGACATTTCTGGTTCCTTTCTAAGCAGCTGGAATAACGGCTATTCAGCTGCCACTCATGAAAAAAGTAAGATTCTGCCACCCTGACTTTCTGCAACAGTATGTCACAATTGTCATTAAAACCAGCTGGTATATTTATGAAAGAAAATGTTACTTTGTGAAAAGCTTGGCAGAATTTTTCCCTAATACATTAGCAGCCCTGGAGGCATTGTCACAGAACCATGCAAAGCCAGGAAAAGATCTGGTTTCAGTTCCCACCTCAGATTCCCAGGATCAGCAGGGATTACAGCAAGAAGAGTCTTTAGTGATTGCAAGAGACTTTCCTTATGCCGCTTAATGGGATGCCCTCTGGCCAAATGAATGCACTCAGTGGGTTCTGAATATAGCCAGGTTGAAATTCACAGTATTTCCTCCTATGATGCGGAGAAGTAAGGATGCTTCCACCTGACGCCTAACACATGGCATATGGCAAGTATTACAAGCGATAAACAGAATGTCTGTTACCATTTTTCAAACATGAGCACTGATGGCTGAAGGCCCAATTTAAGAAAATTCCCCTTCATAGATCCAAACAAGAGGTGGAATAGAATTAGCATCATATTCATAATATACTTTACGGGCTTTGTCAGATGCTCAGATAATGGGGCTGATATGCTCAGCTGCTCTGCTTGCATATACAATAGTTTGGATATGCATTTCAAAACCAAGACTACGATTCACAAGTAGATTTGCCAGTTGGAGGACAGCTGAAGACACAGCCGAAGAGCTACGCATGGAATGCAGATACCAACTCAGGGAAACAGTTTCCTCTCTGTTGTTGAACTTTTTCATTACCATGTTCATTAACATTTCCTTCAGCATTAAGATATTCATTACCTTTTCTTGTGCAGTATGTTCATGCCACATTATTTTTGATCATAAACATTCACAGTATGGTGGCATCCAGTTAAGATAATCTTCAAAATGGCAAACAGAAAGCGAACCACTCCGGAGCTTAGTGTTGTCATGACAGCTTCAGACAACTTTGCTGCAGCTTCAGGGGAGGCTTCAAACACTACTGCGTGTGAAGAGCCAGCCTCATATTAACCTTATATCCACCATTAGATAAATTTTACTTTAGTGACAGTAGTTGTTCTTAAACATATTTTCTTCATTTTGCTTTTTTTCCACTTTGCACAAACTGGTATTGGCCTTGAACTCCTTACAGGGATCCTAGTACAGGTGCACAGGTGTTCAAATAACAGACATTATGATGCTGATGATTCATCACCTAATTGCGCTGCCCTGCACTGTCATAGCCAACACCCACCATCTGAAGACAGCTGTAGGAGACATCCAAATCCTGCAGAAAACCCCATATCGTTCTGCAGTGCATGACTTACCGAGAACATTTCTTCCTTGCATCCCTGCAAATACTATTACAATGATACTAGCCAGTAGAGCATAAGCAAGCTCCACCCATCACACGAGCAGTGTTTTTTCTTCTAAATATTATTTTCTCCAATATGCTATTGGAAGACATAGCATTGCCAGAAGAATCAGTTTCAGAGGCAATCTCTCAGGAGGTCTGTGTTTCAGAGGTGTAGAAGTACCCATAGAGCTTGACCTGATATTAATGTCATCAACAAGTGCTCAGTTCCAGACCTGGGTATGATGCAAACAAGCCAGTTCATCGACTAGATCTTCACTTCATCAGCCATGATAGCATAACCTTAAAAAAGCCACTGAAGACCTCCCCCCCAGGCACTCTGCCTTCACTTTTTTGTCTTGTCACAAAGTCAGGCTCCAGTTCAGCAAGACCATGGAATGAAATCACTTCCCATTGCGTTATTCATTTTGGATGTAAACTTACCGTGGCAGATGTCACCAAAGTATTTCAGAAATAGAGAGAGGTGTTCTTACATGGCTTTCAGCAGCAAATAATTAGGTATTTGCTCTCAGAATAATACAGTGGATCTTTTGAGAAATATGTATGCATAAAGGAAGATTTATACAGCAATTTCACATTCAGAAAATCAAACTCAACTCGTCAAAATGTGACCTATTCCAATAGCAAGTCATGTAGTGAAGAAATATCATCTCTTAGCTGAGTACATGTTAAGTTCAGCAAAACTGTCAAAACCCTTTAAGGCAAACAGCCCATTACAGACCATGAACGTTGTAAACTATTAGCACTGCCAAGGAAACGTGGGATAATTTCTCCCGAACTGAGAAGCTGACGTGTTGTCATTTGACTTTTCCTCAGAAATCAACAGACAGATCATCTGTACAGATAACACGCTTAGCAGTAGGAAGGTTCTCTCCCTTCTCAGAACAGCTAACATAAAACAGGTTAAGGGCAAGCCTGTACAGGCTGCAGAAGTTACAGCAGCAAGACAAAAAAACCGCAACAAAATCTCTTAAGAGTTCCATAATTGTGTACTGCTCTACAGCGCAGAACTTTGAAGAATCAACTGGAAGACTGGCAGAAACCAGGATGCTGATTTCTCTGTCAAGAGTAGAGAAATACTGCAGCATTGACTCCCAGCAGTAGAACGCACAATCCCCAGAGAAAGCATAGGTTTACATCACTAAGCCGCAACCATTTAACTTACTAGGCAGTTGATTGATATCTTTCCTATCACACAAGAAAGGACACAAACTGCTTTGGGAAATGCTAACAGACACCCCAAGGTAAACCTGCCTTGTAAGAGCATCTCCCTATGTTTGCACACGAGAGGGAGCTAAACCAGTAGAAGTGCTGCATTTGCACAGGAGAGCATACACAGGAGATATATTCTGCACTATTATCTCTATCTTTTAATTATAATAGCTAACGATAAGGCAAAAAAATGTTTTCCAAACATATATGACTGTTACAAAGCACACACAAAAGCTTGAGGTTCTTCAGTAACAAAAAGCAGCAGATTGTCCACTATACCTATCAGAATGGGTGTTTTGGTGGTCTTCCCACATGCCAGTTTAAAACTGGCAGAGCTTCAATGACACCTTTAGAATAATTACTGATTTACTATGGCATGAATCAGGCCCTAAATACATAATCACTTTATAACAGATGCAAACAGATTATGAAAAAACCAAATAGGTATCCCACAGGAAACAAATAGAACATGAGCATCTAATGGAAAACAAATATCCCTTAGACCTTCAAATGACAGCACTGATATAAAATACTGCAAGAAATCAAATAATCTAGCACTTTCCACTCTCACTGACTTTATCACCATTGTATTATCACATCTCATTGACCTCTCACTGGTTTGGTATCACAACAGCCACGATTAAAAACAGTTAGAGAGAACAGAGACTGAGCTCACTGTGTTCATGAGGCTGAAAACAGATGTTTTGTCCCACCGGAGTTCTAAAATAAATACAAGTTTTAAAGACTATAGACCACAAAGTTGTTTTAGATCATCGACTGAGTATAAGACTACAGGCCACTGCTTTTCAAACTGAAAGGCCGTACTGTTGAGTATGAATACAGCTCTAGAAAAGTAGTAAAGTTTTTGTACAGCTTTTATCAGCAATATACCTGCCCCCTCATATGCCAATCAACAAAAACCGCAAATGTCTTTAGCTACAGAAATTTGAGCTTCTATCATAAAGATTCATGCGTTTAGCTGTAAAGTTGAGCCTGCTTCAGACTTTAACCAATTTGGAAAAAAAAAACCACTCACTGAACAGTGACTTGATTGAAAAAGTGTGTGTCAGCCCAAAAAATTAAAAAGCAGGAAATTTCAAAACAATGCTGAACATTGATTTCTAATGTTTCTAGATGGAATCTTTTATTTTTAAATATATTCCTTGTTCCAAGCAAAACATATTTGTATCTGTTTACAGAACTGACCTGAGCTGATTTTCAGTTTCCCTCAAGGAAAAACGTTTTTCTTTTTACTTAAATAAAAAAAACCCAAACAAACAAACAAAAAACACACGAAAAACCCACCCCGCAACGCACTGGGTAATGCCTGTCTTAGCTTAACTCAGCCATGTTTTTCACACCTGCTTCTCAGTGTTGCCAAATAAAAAAGAATTCCCCAACTCACACTGTTCAATTCCTTAGCAATGATTTTATTTAAATTGCATATAGCTCCTAAAATACTGTTAGCCACAAAAATGCCAAAGGTTTCTGCATCAAGGTACAATTCCATTAAGCCTTACTTTGAACTTACTAGGAGATCATCTGGATGAATTTTATGCAGATCAAGTTTGCTTTGAGATTCAGATTCAATACTTATGAAAATGACTTTGTTAAAAGCTACAATATTCAAAGATTTTCTACCCAAAGGAGCCCCTTTAACTTTCAAACTGTACTTACTGTATGTATTTATGTGAGCCTTGAGTAATCTCAACTCTCTTCTCCACACAGCAGTATCATTTATGTTCACTGATACCTGTTCTCCGTATCTTGGAATCTTCCCCAACTGAAATCTGCCTCTAGAGGGTACTCATTCAGCCATTTTCTGATAACTCACATATTCTGGTGGGATTTCTAAAAGAGACGGCAAATACTGCAAAAGAAAAAAGAAAAAAAAAATTTTTAAATTTTAAATACATTTGTCTTGTTACATGAATATTCATTTAATTGAGCTTCATCAGCATGAATGAACACAGAAAGTGAATTTTTAATTTGCTTTTTTCAAGCATTCGTACCAGAAACTAGACAGGTTAGACATCTACAGATAATGAGGAGAAATACAAATTTATTAGTGAGAACTGAATAAAAAGCATGCATCCTCATGCTTCAAGGCATTACAAAAATATATCCAAAACTGATACCCCTTAGCTCTGTAAATAACATCTGACAGAGATTAAGGGATTTCTTTCATACTTGCTTGATGGTACTANATAAATAACATCTGACAGAGATGAAGGAGAAATTTTTCCTTCCCAGATTTCTTTCATACTTGCTTGATGGTACTATATTCTGAAGCAAGTTTATCAGACAGACAATAGACGTGCACACTTCACTGCAGAGAAAGCTAAGTTTCATCAATTATTCCATGGTAACTGTGCATTTTTTTAGCTCTTAAAAGGGTGAGGTTGGTTCTCCCTCAGCGAAAAAACACCGTCTATCCTGTATTTTCTGTTGGGTATATCAGGGTATGACCATGCACAATGGTGTTTCCTATATAGCAAACCAACTGAAAACTCTCTCAGAGTGACTTGCCTGGGGGTGTTTACACACTATGATAAAAGGTGGGCCCTCCTGTCTCGCACAAAACAGCAGTTCAAACGTATATGGCAATACGTACACTTCTCTGACAAATATCCAGTCTCGGAACAGAAACGGCAGTAAGGGACTACCCGTATTCAGCTCAAATCACACAAAAACCTCTTAAATAAAGGAAAACAATCTGAATCTGAATATAGGTTTTAGAAGATATTTAACTAAGAAAAAGGTGCAATTCATCAAGTACTGTAGTCATTGCAATTTATCAGGGATAACCATTAATAGATGTCTACAAACTTGCAAATGGATTCATTTTCAACGTGTTTTTCAGGCAACTATTTAGAATATCATGGCATTTTAACAAAACGTTATGAGGTGACATCTTGGTGTGCTATTTAATAATTCTTATGGACACATAAACTTCCCTCCTTCTGCCCATCAGCTGGCAGTTGCAATTTAAATAATCAGTCTGGCAGTTCAGAGTTATGACTCAAGAATGAAAAACTAAGTACGCAGAAGCAGCTCCCTGTGGAGGCAAGGGGGATGCTACAGACTTTACGTGCTCCTTTTTACACTGCCAGCTATGGGAAGTCATCAATTTACATGACATTGTATCTTTCAGGCATGTACTGAGAAGCAGAAATGAATATGTCATTTTAGGATTAAACAGTCATCAAAGGCCATAGACAGAAAAAACGGAGGGCCCTAGAATTTCTACATGCACATTTCTAATGTAAATGCTATAGAAAAAAAGAGTGCTTGACCACAAACTTCTCCAAAAACAGTTTTTGTGAATAATGAACTTTTTCCCAGATAATTGTTTAGTGCCTTTGATATAGTAAATGCTGTAATAAGTGGTTTTTATTACAAGTAATTGCAACTAAATGATAGAATACATTCTATGTCTTTTCTTAAAAGGGTTTTATTCACACAGCCATCCCAGACAAGTGTTTTCCCTACAGAAAAAAAACCCAGACCATAAGCACGACTGCACTGAGTGACAAACTTTACTGAATCATACTAGAGTTTCCTAGGAGATCTAGAACATGTCAACACAGCCACTTGCTATTACAGCTTGAACACTTTAATGATGAAAACTGCAGCATTTTCACTGTTGTAGTCTGCATGACATTAAGTTATATGATGGACTCCCCTAAATGACAAACGTTAAATTATGAAACAGTTTATGATGCATATGTGCTCTCCGTCCTCTGTTAACATCCTTCCCTGGGTCAAACTTCTTCTTCCACATGTAGTAAATACCACCAAATATCTTCAGCCATTTACAAAACCACACTATAATGTTGGAAAAAATTAATTTCAGTCTTTATCTTCCATTTAAAATGGTGTTAGGGTACACTTTGATAACAGGAAGACCCAGTATGCATACATGATAAAACAGATCCCCTTTTTTGGAATTTTCATCATAATGTAACAACTAATAAAGCAGAGGAACAAGATTTTACTCATAACTTGACAAAGAATGAAAATTCTTTTATTTTAATTAATGCTATCATGAGGTCTGGAGAACAAGCTATTTAATTTAGTCACTTAGGAAGTATAGAACAGACAAGGTACATGCCTTGCCTTCAATATACAACCCAATCAAAAAGCTCAACTACATGGGCGCTATGGGGAGGTCGGTCAGGCTCCACACCCATTCATTCCTAGACCTCTCAGTTAAACTTCAAGTGTCAATGAATGCCAGGTGATCTGCTCTTCATTAGATGGCTTTACACAAAATGAGGACAAGAAGTATTACCTACCTTAATCCTTACCAGCCCTGCCTAAACTCAATGTTGCATCTAGGAACAGAGGCCCATACCGCATTGCCAAATCTTTAATCTGTACTTTTAAAAGGAAGGATTTTACAGTCATTGTGCCTACAAATTCTTTGCGCTTACTCAGTCCAAGTCCAGGGAAAGACAAATAAGGTTGTATAGAAAACGATATCAAAACTTTATAACTGAGAATTAGAAACTTGTTGCATTTAATATCTTTCCCTAAAAGTGTTTCACAGATTTCACATTAGTAGAAGAGCACAGAATGTTTTGCACAGCCACACATGGAACAACACATGCCACACCAGCTTGCCATACTCTGTTGTGTTTATCACAGAGGAAACAAACACGCTAGCTTTATACAGACTCAGAGAACACTTTGCAAAGTTAGAGGACAAAACCATTTTGATGAGCTTAGAATTATTTTCTTCTTCTGAGGAAAAAAAAGAAAAAAGAAAAAAGAGGAGGACAGCAGGAAGGAAAGAAGAATAAGAAAAATAAGCTATATTTATATATACACATATGCATTTTTCCCAGAGATGGAGAGATGGTTCAATTCAAAAGATTTGCATTGCTGTATGGATATAAAGATTAAAAAAATAGCAGTTATAGATTAAATACTTAATGGTTTATAATAGTCATGCCTGTGTTCTAAGAAGGGAACGAAATTAGGAAAACAGTTTGTTTATTGCTACACGAATACTGAACTACTACAGAATCTATACATTCCCTCCCACAGTTCAATGACTTGCCAGATAATAGGCTGACAAAATGCTCAGTCGCTTGGACTAGATTTTATTGTCAATGTTAAGGTGATTTCAGCAGAGTGCAGGTCAGCCTACAGAATGCCTGAGGTAAATACATCATTGGATACAACTGGGTTTAAACCATAGCACTACATTCATAAAAGCCAGATCTATTTATGTATATTAGTACATGTATATTTTAATTGCAACTATATCCAGGAGTGATTTCAAGTGTTTGCAACATTTCAGAAACAATGGACAGTATTGCACAGTGTGTTCTAAATTCCTAACAGATATCCAGGACCTCTCTAAAAAAATGCCATGGTTCCTTGTATATTTAGTGGATTAAAAAATAGAAATAAATATATAAATATAGAATATATATAATAGAAATATTTCTAATGTAGTTTTAGAAAAACTAGTTTGCTAAGTATGAAAATGGCAATTCTGAAGCAAAGTGCTATTAACAAACCTAAAATTCAGATCAAAAAATCTTATCCAATATAAGCTTTCACATTATCTGAAAGAACTGAAAACTACTGGCAGACATTCAGCTTTTAATGAAAAACAGACAACAGGAAAATTCTGTGTTGTAAGAGACTGGGAAAAAGGCAGTTCTTGGTTAAATATCACAAAGTTCCACATCAATCTTGCTGTTTTGCAAACATGAACAATTTTTCTACAAAGCTTGGCAATTTGAGAATCAAGTTGAGTTCTTCCCACGTAATAATAATTTTTACTCAAAAGAATTCTGATAACTAAGTTTCCTCTGCTGGGTTTCAAACGGAATCATGAGAGGAATGTAATAATTTAATTTGTGACACAATGAGGAGTATGAATCAGATCAGCATAACTTTTTAAAAAGACATTTGAATGTAAGTTCTTAGACCCATGTTCTTGGTTGGGAGACTCTGATCTGGTGTCTACAGTTATGGAGTTCTTACAAACGTTCTGAGGGTGATTTAAGGTCATTGGGGGACACGAATTTGACAAGTAGAGCTTAGAGCTACAACATCTGTGAAAAATCAAGAAGGAAGAAAAGAGGTTCAGCGCACATTATTTCTCACTTCCCTTATCTGATGCTAGGAAAGATAACGTTATTTACAACTTTGTTCAATGCACTTCCAATGCAAAGAAATCAAAATGTTATTCTTCTCCTTTATTAAATTTATTCAAAAGACATATTCACTTCTACTTGGATTTTTCGTTCTTTTACATAAGAAACATTAGCAAGAACACAAGTTATACACTTATAGGGGAGTAATGTATATAGTCAGTCTTCACTGCAAACGTCAAGGGTTCTCACGTCACTGCTTGCTTGCGAAATGACTGAAATAATAATGACAAAGACAAATAGAGTAACAAGCTTTAGGAACAGGTATTAAAAGTAGAAGTATTAAGAAATATACACCTGCATAATAGGACAGAAAAACACTTTCCCTGACAGAATATTTTTCAATTAAGGCTGAAGTAGTGCCCCAACTAAAGATCCTGTTTTCAATCACTTACAGCAGTGAAAAAGCTTTGCTCATCTGTGTCATATGTCTGCCTTGGCCTGAAATCTCCCAGAAAATTTCAGTCAAAATACTGCAGCCGCTCCCGAGAAAAAGGCTAGTGGAAATAGCATTCTTTTAGAATGTTAAAAGATTCTGAAGACCTTTCTTTAAGAAAACCCATGCTTTAGAATAAGGACTTGCAAGTTGGCAGAGATCTCGTGCCTCTTGCACCCTCAATGAGAAGCCACTCCAAAATGTCCAACTTGCAGGGCCTGTGGTTTGTGCACAGCCAGCGCGTCATGGACTTCAGCTGCTGTACTTCCCAACTTCTCTGTCTGTACTGGATGTGCTCCAGGGGCCTGAGAATGTCTTTCTCTGCGATCGCAGCTTAGTGCCAAATCTGACTCTAATAAGCTGAACTAAGGCCAGAGGTCTTTTCTGCTGTTTCAATACTGTCATTACCAAGTCCAAGCGATACAGAAGAGGCAGCTCTCAAATTCAAATATAAAGGGAGAGGACCAGTCCTGCAGGGGAACAGACTGGGAAGAGGAGCCTGAGGAATGAAAAAGAGACTGGAGAAGGGTGGGGAAAAGACAGATTGAGGCCCAGAACATTTGGGCCAGAAGAAAGAAGGTGCAGAGCAAACGGAACTAGGTCTACTCAGAAGCAAGTAGACTGCGGAGCCAAGAGAGTAGAGTAGAATCCAGAAGAGGTGAAGGGGAGACACTGTGCTGTTGGAGAACATCTCCTAAATTAGGGGATATCTGGGAGTGAGGCTGGAGGAGTGGGAGAGACAAAAGTGAACATATGGAAGTCAGACATTGTAGCCAGGTGAACAAACTAGGTCTAATAAAATATGGACAAGGCAACGCACGTGAAAAATCTGCTTCATGAAGACTAACACATTTTTTTATCAGCAGAAAACAAGCCAATGGAGGGAAAAGCCAAGCCTGGGCAGGTTGGAGGGGATGCAGTTGCTCCAAGAGGCTAGAATGGAACCAAAGATTTCCAGGTCTCATCCCTCTTTGCTGATGGCTAATGCCTATGAAACCCACCGGAAAATGATCTAAGTCTTTTTATTTTGTGTTTTGAAAATGATGAAGTGGCTTTGCTACTCCTGCAATGTAATATCATTGTGTAATGCTAAAGTTTCTACTATAAGGAAGTTTTTTTCCTCCTTTCTCTTATTTCCTATTACATTCATTATTTATATAATTTTTATATAATTTTACTACTTTCCTCTGAGGCGAATATTCCCAAACTTCTCTATCTGTCTTTCTGAGGTTTTCCAAGCTTTTGTTTGAAATGGCAGCTCTGAGCCATAGTAATTCTTCACTGCTACTTCTGGGCTGTGGTGACTGGCACTTAGTTATGAATTGTTTAGCTTCTCCATGTTTAGAAAAAGAAAACAGTTCAGGGAAGAATTTTATTGGAGCACTCTATTGGAGGATGATTCCCAGAGATACTGTCATTCACTTGGTCTTCTACTACCCTTCTTCCTCTTTTAAAGTTCTTCAGTATCTGCAGTGAAGTGAAATTCAAAGCGCCAGCTGGAATTTGAAATGCAGAGAGTAGTAGTGGCAGCCACTTAGAAGAAGAACTTTATGGCTGCATTTGTGATTTTAAATGAGCAAAATAATTCCTCACTGTAAGAACATGCGTTTTTGTCCATGTACCAAACACAAGACACGAAGAAAAGAGAACAGTAGTGCAGTTATGCCTCACACAACTTTCCACAAGGCCCTATTATCTGCCACAAGCTGTTAGTATCACTAGTAGAGAGATTAAGCCAAATATTGTTGCTACAGCAGCTGGAGATATTTTCAGGACCAAAATATTGAGTTGTACGGGATAGAGAAGGTAATGGTTCAGTAGACCATGCAAGTGTATTAGAGGATGAGAATTTAATTACACCTGCAAAAGGAGGGGTGGGAGAAGGAATATCTGGTTCACAAAAGCTTTCAAGTTCGTCACAGGTACAACAGCAGAATAAAACATTCAAACAAACCAATTATGTTTTAAACATCCTGTACACATCAAGGGAACTTTGGGACAATTTCTGTGGAGGAATTCCTGAAGGGAAAAGGCCATGATTTGATTCAAGTGAGCAATCCAGGATTTGAGTTGGGAGAAAAGGCCTGCACGTACTGTCCTTGACCGCTTCATGACTGGCTGATAAGGAAGAAGAAAGAGGGCCTTACTCATCCTAAAGGCTGGACTGAGTCCGGGAGTGAGATCATAGAGGGGGGAGAACCAGCGTGTGCTATGCGCGTGGACAGAGGGCCTTAACAAATCGAGTTGGGGGACACTGCGCGTGAACAAGGGGTTTAGACCAATCATTATGTTGTTAGCTATGCATACTTTTGCTGTAAGCCTATATATACTCTGCGCTAAAATACCTAATAAAGGAGAACCATCATACTCATATTGAGACTGCGTCGTTACTCCGGGTCCGATCCCACTCCGACAAATTTCTACTCCCAAACATATTACAAATGGTGTCATAATATTATCAGAGGTTTTCATCACCACAACTGGAAGTTACTGAAGGGGTTCCTCCAGTCTCCAGTTTACTACTGGGCAATAACAAATCCAAAGCAATCCGCTACACTATTTACACTGAGATATTTTAGAAGACTTTTGTCAATGAGAGTCAACGAGAGATTTGGCCATTCAGCACACTTTTTGTAAGGACAGTTCTTTACATTCTTGTCCCTGATCAAAATTCAGTGAAGAGAGAGAAAATCAAGTCTTGTTCAGTCCTAATTTTTGGAGTTATGCTTTGTCTTGGTCCTCCTGTAAAGAAAAATTATTTTGGAATTTTACATCCCACTAAGAACTCGGACGAATGAAGCAGCTTCTACATTGTGGTCTGTAGACCTCACTCCCCACTGCCTCGGGAGTCTTCTGAACCTAGTACCCACACTCCAATATCCAGAATATCCTGCCTCCACCTGCCCTGTAAAAGCCCTATTTTCTCCAGATTTCTGAAGCTGAATGCTCCCCGAGATAACTTTTTAATTATAAGTAACAAAGGCTAAGTCCAAAGAATATTTTGTAAAAACTGAAAACATACCAACACTGACAGCATTTGCCTTTTTGTCTTACCTTTGAAAGAAACAGTTATTTGAGTATTTTCTGAAGTCTACTTTTACTTTTTTTGACATGACAAAATTTTTAACTTTTTTTTTGTTTTGATAAAAAGGATATTCAAATTAAAAAAATAAGCCTTCAATTTGACTCCCATGAGTATACATGAAGCCAGCTCAGTTCAAAGGCATTTCCAGGAACACACCAAATTAACCTTTTTTGTTTTTCTCTTTTATAGTTCACCATTCAGTTTGCCACAAATCTACTTAGCCCAAATACTATGCCTGACCTGCTTTGGGAGAGCAAATGCAACTGCTTCTGCAGACCCATTCTATACAGAGTAGTTCTTTTCAAAACACTACAGCATTTTCATTCTATTTTTACTATTCCTTAAGCATCACAGTAGATATGGGTATAACTATATATGTAATTAGTTAACCACCTTTTTTAATTTTTATTCTTTCTATAGATTGGTTATAACTGAAACAACTCCCAGACCAATAGTAACCAACACATTTAAGCCATATGCCAGCAAGTTGGGTATGTAATAACAAAGCACTCTGATAAAAAAAAAAAAGATTAGTAATGAGGAGTTTAGCATGTAGCCTGAATATCTATATAAATCCCCAGAGATTTTGTTCAACATTGAACAAAAAACTCCAGTACAAAGTTAGCCATAGAACCCTCATCTCCCAGTTCCTGGCTTTGATAATCCCAACACAAGCATCCCTCTAAGTCCAAAAATATCTCACGTGTCAAATGTTCACGAGTTAATCAATGGGATTTCCTTAAGGATTATTAGAATAAAACATTCCAATGAGAAAAATTAGCAGAAAGCTTCCTTTAATAATTTTTATTCCATCCTTTGCTTCTGGCACTCATCAGAAGAGCTCTGACAGCTGCATTTCAATTTTCAGATTTCAATATTGCTTTTGATAGGTGTTACGCTTTGTATACAACTGGCTTATTTCTGAGCCTTATTCTTCTAAAATACACTGCTCCACTGGATCTAGTTTTCACTGTCAATGGCCTGAACAAGATGATCGCTTAATGTGAAAGGACCCAAGAAGCGCTGGGAGAGAATGACATGTCACAGTGTCAAATTTTGCAAGATTGTTCTGTATTACTTAAGTTGATGTGACTGAATCACAGTCTGGAAAACTTAATTTTGGAACTCGGTGCTAAGTTTTGGAAGACAGTTCTTAATTGAAAAGTTCATTTCTAATGAAAGTGTGAGGTGGTGAAAGGTTGGACTAGCAGGCTAGATCATTTGAGTCTTTATTAATAATATGAGTTCATTTTAATTCAGTGAAGCACATAATTGGCATCAAGCTTTTCAAGATCAGCACTCCCTTCTGTGACTGGAATCTATAATATTTTAAGACTTTAAAAAAGTTATGGTAGATGTTTTTATTATTTGCATTTTTAAATTAGGTTACTGTTAGATAGTTCAGACTAATTATAAGCTTGTTGATTTTATGGAGCCCAATGATATCCACTGGCTAGTGACAAATCTTTAGAAGTCTAAACCTGAATTCCTTGTAATTACTCTGCAGTCATCTAGCACTGTGGTACAGAGATGAACAGGTCCCCCTGAGATTACTCCACCTTGAATAGCCAGAAGAGGGCAATGAGGTCAATTACTGTTTCAGTTTACCCCACAGCTGCTGCATGTAAATCAGTTTACCAGAAGCTCAGAAAGTGCTTTCATAGCATTTTTTTCAATGCCTTTATCTCTGCAATTTCAGGCATTCTTGATGTAGGACAACGAAATTCAGAAGTAAAAATACACTGTACACAATGGAAATGGTCTTAGCCTTTTAGAACAGAAACCACTTGTTTGCAAGTACAGAAACATTCTAATGTTTGCCATACTGCTATCATCCATTTTATTGGGGTACTTGTCTACAGAAGAGATACGCTTAAGAAAAGCCCGTGTAATACAGATCACTCAGTCACAGGTACCATTCTATCGGATATGAGCTTTTAAACAATAAGGTCCTGAATGCTATTGCAATCTTAATGCTAGCAATGCCAGGATTTTCTGAATAACTGCAGATTTTTTGCAAATCCATAGCCTGATTTTTAGTTCAACTTTTCAAAAGAACCTGTGATTCCAAAGTCTAAATTATATGTCATTAGTCCTTCAGGCACTGACAAACTTTGCCCTAAAACAATTGACAATTAATAATCTTCAGTTAAGTGATTAAATTCTTTTTGTTATTTTACTTTACATAAGCTGGTTATTTGAGTTACTACAAATTGGGAATTTGGAGGTTTTTGGTCTTTTTTGAAAGAAATGATGCTTGGTACACAGGTAAAGAT
Source organism: Anarhynchus alexandrinus (assembly GCA_008711295.1). Classification (NCBI taxonomy): domain Eukaryota; kingdom Metazoa; phylum Chordata; class Aves; order Charadriiformes; family Charadriidae; genus Anarhynchus; species Anarhynchus alexandrinus. The sequence goes on from VUYV01000097.1 coordinate 3,086,402, forward strand.
AGAAGCAATCTCAAACTGCCAGTGGGTATGTTGAAATTACTATCATGCATCTCTGCACAGATTTACAGCCCTCATTACCTGAATCTTCTGCTTTAAACAGAAGTAACATATTGGAACAGTCTAACTAAAAACACCCTAAGGCATAAGTGAGAACTAGCTACCCATCTAGCAATGGAAAACCATGACCTTTGAATTTTCAGAAAGCCTCAACTTGCTATGGTTGAGCGATAGGGTGAGATTTTTCTCATTTTATTAGGTTGATAAAGCTGGTGAAGATGGCAAGAAGAGACGGATGTGGTATGGCCGATGCAAGCAATAACTTCTAGCTTTCAGTTGTGCCAGGACTGAACAGTAATCCTCACGGCTCTACAGCATTTTCTTGGCTCCACATATAACCTGGCCCTCAAGCACAGCAACAGAAGGTGAACCCTAAAAAGCTTGCAAAGTCGTAAGGTCTCTAAACCCAAGATTCTGCTTTCTGGAGCAGCATCTCACCAGAGCAGGAGTTTAGGTGGATCCCTTCCCATACACATTCTCTGAAACCGAGTATGAAAAAGTGTCAAACAAGAAAGTTCTGTCAGACCTTCTGAGGTGAACATTCAGACTGAGTTATTTTCATTCATAGATAATTATGTATTTTTAAATAATTCATAAATACAGGATATCTTAGATTCAGCAGATGTCCTACAAGAGCCTAAAAGGAGAAGACAGAAGGAGGTACCAAAAGGACAGACGATATCTTAGCACTAAACCCCATGAGGATTATTTTAGCCAGTCTCTCAGGTTCTCAAGGTTTGAAGTCACAAACAATCATGCTACTTTTACTTTAGCGTGCTTTCTTATCCGTTCAAAACACTGCATGAAAAATTGATTGCAAAATTTAAACCCCATATTTTTACAACATTGAGGCAGTAGAGATACATTTCTTTTACCTGCTCGAAGTTCACAACTTACTTTGAAAGAACCTGGAGAAATAATACTAGACTATTTCCTGCCATCCTTTCAAAAATACAATTTAAAAAGTGCTGACACGGTGTTTTCCTTCTAGTGAATTAAAAGGCACCATTAAAGATTTTCTACGAAATTGTTTTCTTTTCCTTGACAACTTCAGTCTGAACTCTCTCTTCTCTTGCTGTGCCAGCAGCTATCATCATACTGCACGGCACTTCATTAGACAACACGTCTGCAGACCAGAACTCTGGGAAAAAAGAACAAATGCAACTTTGCAGACTGCATGTTCCACTTAAGAAGCAAACGGATGTCTGCTCAGGGCAACGCTTTCCACTGTGACAGTCAAAGCTTTGAAGCTTGGTCCAACTTTGGTACCCTGCAATCTGCTTCACGTTAAGGGCAGCATGCAGCTGCACTCTGGCAGGAGCAGATGAGGGATGGGATGTAGCGTCACCAATTATCTCAGTGCTCTGACTGCTAGAGATCCAGCTTTGCTTTCTTGTGCAAGGATCTCATCCCCGTTAGTACTGCGCCCTACTCAGTCATCACTTTTGTAACAGTCTCTAGAAGAGCTTCCCTTCAGTCTTCCATTTCAAAACCTTCCAGAACCTCAGCAGACCCCTGGGTGGCTTTTAAACACAAAGTACAATTTATGAAGCAATGTCAGCTGTGTGCCAGCTCCAAGAGTACACAGTGGCAAATGGACCAATCCTGGCTGACCACCAGCTCTTAAGCAGCAAAGGAAAAGGATTTTCAGTATCAGCATCCCGAGCAGAAAAGGACAAAGAGCTATGAAGCCAGTCAGTCTTCACAGGATGAGAAGCTTTGCTTGAAGGCAGCTAAAGAACCATGCAAACACTACATATGCAGTAATTTCTTAATATGTTCTCTCTCACCTGTCCGTGCTCACTAATGACAGCAACACATAGACTGAAATCATTGCAGTGTACGACAACTAAATTCAGTTCAAACTCGGCCCCTCTGTCACTCCAAGCTCAAACACACTACAGGTGAAGTGAGTACCTACACAGAAGACTACGCTAAGGTCAAACAGATTAGCATACTTAAAGACCATGCAAAAATAACCTTTATTACGTATTTCCTTCATAAAAATGAGTTATATTATGTTAAATAAGAGACAGGGCAGTACACATCTACAAATGCAAAGGCAGCTGGAAACCAAGCTAATAACTGTTTCAAAGAGGAAGGAAGGGTTTGGGAGGTATGGTGAGGAAATTTGTTCTCATTTTAACTGCTACACCAAGATAAGGTGTCTACCCTTAGTGAGTTATCTGGTCTATTCACCATTCCTAGCCCCATTATTATTTCTCTTGCATTTATGTCATGTTAAATACTGAAATCTATAATCAAGTTTATATTTCAATACTAAATAAGCAATTAGCAGTCGGACAGTAATACTAAGCTGACACTTCATAGGGATTTTAAGATCCTCTGGACCCAAAGTTCAGCCTGTATATCCATTAACTGTGTGCACTATTTTTTAAGTAGCACAATCTTTTCCAGATAATTTGGTGATGTAATACTACAATTTTAAAAGACTAAATATATCATTTGCAGAGGACTGTCCCCATCTCATGACAGGGCACAGTAACTCCACATAGATTTACTATAACTTTGTTGCTGGGATGGAGATTTGAACTCATTAAGTTAAAAAAACCTCCAGTTTTGCTCCTGTAAAGGAAACGGCAGCCCCAAATTTAAGTATTATCTCTTCCAGCTTTCTGGTCTTTGTGCACGGTGCTACATAGGTCTGTAGATCAGCTCTGGAGACTATACAGGTGGGAGTTCTGCTTGTGAAGGGATGGCCAGTTGTCCGTAAGTAGTACTCTAAGAAGAGTAATTCCCATTTACTCCTTATACCCTGGTGTAGCCTGTGACACTAAAGCTGGGTGATATGTTCAGAAAAAAAACCAGCCATCATTCTCACAAATACTTTTTTTTTTTGTTAAATCTAGTATGTACATATTAAAGAAGTTTAAAACACAGTCTCTTCTTGAAGTGAAACTCCTATTTTAATCTTTGTTGCATGACAGATCTCCACCAGCCAACCAGAAGTTTCTAGGCTGTTCTAGACCTGCACCTCTGCTCTAATCCGTTTTGCCTTAGTCATGTATTCACATCCCATTGAAGCTCAGCAGCTCCTAGACTGCTTTCCAACAACGTTCAGCTTAACCACCCAAAGCCTTTACAAAAAGCACGTGCTTTTCAAATGATCCTTCCTAATACAACCAGATTAGGCACTGTCTTGATGGTGCTAGCCAAGTATGCATTCCTATCAGGAAAACCTCTGTATGAATGGTAGCAAGTTGCAATTACTCCTCTTCCACCTTAATTCAAACAACAAAGTAAAATATCCAAAGATGTTTTTGTGAGAACAAGTCTGTACCTCTACAGGCTGGAGACACTATCACCTTCTTTATGTGTACATGGGGATAATGAAGTTCTATCAACAGGAAAGAAGAGGTTTATTGTTTGCTAACAGAATAAGACATTTCAACAAACAAAAGCAGCATTATATTGTTCTATTACAGTAGTTGTACAGATGACAGCCAGTAACACATCAGGAGCATTACTTACAGATATTTTAATCACAATATTATATTGCATGTTTGCCTAAGAATGTAAAAAAAAAAAAGAAACAAAACAACCACTTTAAAAGGAAAAAATCCAGTTCATAATAGCAAAATCACCAGTTTCGTGTTATGGAATTGTAGGCATTTCTGAGGTCACATGACATCAATCTTTCAGGTAGTCACATGGTGAAACAGTTATTTTTAATGTGATTACCTTACCCTATACATAAGGGTCTACTCAAGCAAAGGTCCATCATATCTTTACTAGCGTACTTTCATTTTCCTGTGTGATCAAATGCCACTCAAGTAAACAGAAAGTATGAACCATATTGTACAGTAGCCAAAACCTGACAGTGTTGCAAGGACACAAAAATGAGAGCGATATCTCACAGCAGTTGACAGCCATTAGATCATACCATTTTCCCACAGGGACTGGCTCCAATATTTCTGCCATGGCACTGAGTTTTTTGATGGAGATATTATCATCTACATTTTCAACATTGCATGGGATTTAGCCACAGGAGTTATGCAGCTAAATCTTGTTCGTGCAATGCCTGGAAGATTTAAATGGAAATGATTAATTATTACCTTTTAGCACTGTCTTCTGCATAAAGAATTTAGAGTTCAGAAGCAGTCCTCCAGGAAATTACCCCTTAACACTTGTCCCTCAGTGCTTTATAATAAAAAGTTCATTGCGATGATTTTTCACAGATGAAAGTTTTTGGAATTTTTCTTTTATTCTCCTTATCTGAACATTCTTTGTCTAATCCTTTTGACTTATTTTTTGTCTCCTCATGGGTTGAAGAGATCATTGTCTCCACCAAATTCTTTAGTACTGATTGTAATTAACAATCACAGCCTGAGCTACATTATTTACTTACTGGGCATCTGGCATTTTTCCTGCAATCAGTGACTGAAGGTGACACTGACACACTAGAGAAAAATCTAGAAAAAATAGAGGATTCATTGTTCGATTTTTTTTTATTTTATTTTATGGATGTTTGGAAAGTGCATTATTAATTTGCTAGACACCAGGCTGTTCTTGTAAATAAAATAAAAACAATAATTTTCCTTTGTCTTCCCCGCTTCCCCCCAACAAGGTCATAAGCAATTTCAGATAATATCTAAGACACTTCCTCTGCCTGTAGCTACTACTAGGATTCTGGTGAAATTTAAATAAGCTAACATTCTTCCTTTATATATGTTGACACAGCTTTTTGCAGGTCATTCCTAAACCCTGATTACATAATTATAGAATTATTTAAGAAATCCACCCACATGGCCAGAGAGCTATCCTTCAAAATATACAGCAAGCATTACAAAAGCTTGCTTTAAATTGTGTTTATAAAAATAACACCTACTTTGTGAAATAAAGATGTATTAATAGAGTGGTCTCTGCAGAACAGCTCTGAACTGACTTCACATTATGAAGTATTGCATAGAAGATGTCTTACTACCTGCAAAGCCGAAGGTTAATGCTTACCAATAAGACCACCACTGTGTAAATACAGTTCATGAAGCAGCTCATCCAACCTCCAAGGAACTGAGGGATGGAACCGAGAACGTGGAAAGCAGGAACTAGCTTCATAAATTGGATGACTTTCTAGATACGTTGAGCTTCTAACTTTTTTGTCCTTAGCCATCTGTTGGAATATTTCTGAGTATTCTGAATATTTTATCCACTCCAGTTTGAGTGGATAAAAGGGGTGGAAAGGGGAAGGGGTATGAGCAACAAAAAATTGATCTCTCGATTTAACATTCTGACTTGTTACAGAGATGCAAGGGGAATACCGTCAGCGTCAGCACATGCTAACCGGCTTAAAAGCACAGAACTGAGGTTACAAAGGCAATGGATGAGTTAGCTTAGGAAGCCAAATGGACAAAATAGAGTCAACACAGAAATTAAAAGAGGATTTCTGCTCAGCTATACCCATGTGCTGCATTCTTATTTTTGCAGAAGAGGAGAGCACATTGTAAAACATTCCATTTGGCCACATCTCTTAGCTGATGTTGATCATCCAGTCCAGTGACTTGAGTGACCCTTCAAAGCTTGACCAAGCAATTCCATCACAAGACGGTTAGCTGGAGGCATAATGCTCTGCATGTTCAAAAACTCTGTGACCTCCCGGAATACCTCAACCTCCTTCTTTTAAAAGGAGACTACTTCTACCTAATGTGCTTAAGAGTTAAAAGTGGACAACACTTCAGATGTGGAAGACATGACATGGGCAGGTGTATTAACCGGCTGTGTGGCTGTCGTAAGGGAAACTGCCACTACAACTAATAACCTCAGCAGAATTTAGGCTCCTGCTGAAAAAAAGTAATGCAAGAGACACTTGACTATATGCACAATATTACTGCTTAATTCAGATTTTAAATTCCTAAATGAGCTATTATTTCAGTATCCTGAAAGAAAGTGTTACCTAGGCACTTCAGTTTGGGGATTCAGAGCCTAGAATAATTCTATTCAGATAAGTAAGCAATATTGGAAGTCATCCAAGAATTGGTGGCAAATGGCAATCTCATTTGTGATGCTGTAGGGTGTTCCTTTCCTACAGACAGAGCGCACCCTTAGGATATGCCAAGTACAAAGGAATTCAAATAAAAATAGTAACCTAGAAAACTGCACAGCCAGATCTCAAGAGGAACCATACAAACTGAAAGCACCAAAGTATTTTTCTTCAAAATATTTTTATTCAAACCAATTATTTTTAAATGTAAACAACAACAACAAAAAAAATCCATTAAACCTAGGCTCAGCTCAAAAGGAGATGTGATAGTACTCTGGAATTGTAACTTTCCATTTCCACAATAGATTTTTACTTGTGGGCTCCAAGCTGCCCTGTCACAGTAGCAGAGTGAATCTAACAGTAATATCAGATTAGTCAGAGAAAAGCACTTCACAGAAAATAAAAAAAATTAAAGCTGCCATAAGGCTTATTCGCTGACCAACTCACTTTATAATAATACAAAAGATTAATGGTAAACAGCAAAGCAGGACAGCTGAAGGGGTTACACAAAACCCAGTAACAGTTGCACATTCTTTATGTGGTAAACTGCTGATCAGGAAATTTTCAGATACTGTCTCTCATGTAGTGGGGTGCATTTCCACTACACATATGGTTCTTAGATAAGATCATTCAATGAACCTGTGTCCTCCTCGCTCTAGACACCCTCATATTCCGTTTTCTCCCTTTTCCTCTGAATTGTCTTCTCTCCTTCAGCACTGATTGAATGACTGATTAATTGTAATAACTTTCGCATTGCCTTTGCTGCTAACATTAGAGATGTCATTCATTCATGTGAGAAAGGAAGGATAAGCAGTGCTTTATAGTTGGCCTCTCTGTCCTTGTATGGGGCCTAAAAAGGAGGAAGGTCTAAAGTGTCTTCAGGGGAGTTACACTGGTATGGGGTACGGTGAACTCTGAGTGCCTTGAGGCAGAAGGCTCTTGTCACCACATCGTGTTTCACAGGATTTTGTGACCACTGACAGAAATGTCCAAAACGCATGTCTTGTGCATAAAAACAAGCAGAGAATTTCCAGAAAGAACAACTTGGCAATTTTATGATAACTGGGAAATTGAACACTTCTATGCTCCGCTGACAAAATATACAAAGCCCAGTCCTGTGATCTCACTGTGCAAAGATGAAGGGAAGGAGAAAAAAAAAAAAAGGCTTTTGCAATGTCTTTGTTAACATCCCATCTTCCTGTACCCTGGCCCTTACCCCTGAGTCTACTACAGTGAGCCTGTGGTCATGAATAAATAATGTAAAAAAAGCAAATGTTTACATCAGCAACTTTTATTTCTCACTTGTATGACTTCAGTGAGGGCAGATTTGTTTTAATGATCTCTCGCATTTACTAGGACACATGTTCTTATCAGACACTTTCGTCATCCATGATCAGAGTCTATATTCTACATGAGTACATGTCCTCTGTGTACTCAGACTGACCGATGTCGAATGCAATATAAAACCCTACAGAGAGCAGGAGGATCAAAGATTATTTAATCCTATCATGACTCAACCCCAGAGAAACTGCTGTTTTCATCCTCCTGTACCACCCAGTTCTGTCCAGATTCAGGACCAAAGGCTAAGACCATCAGATTTGCATTCCTGTCAGCTAACACTGCTGACAGAGGCCCCAGAAGACTCTCAATGTCACGGCCCTCGAAACTTCTTTACCTACTGCATTATCGCTCTTCTTGCCAGTCAGGAATTCAGAAATTATGCTTTACTTCCTTTGCATCTAATTTACAGCTCAGACAGGGCTGTCATTCTGGCACAAAAATGAACAATCAAGGAAAAAAGAATAGCTGCAACACCACCAGCAATAAACTATATACTATTATTAAGATAGCTGTTTTTAAATACAGATAAATTCTTCTAAGAGTAGGATGAATCCCCCTTAGAAACTACCACCTCTAAAAACAACCTTATGACCCTATGTTGATGGTAAGAAGGAAGATAGAAACAACCAGGAAACGACTCTGCAATGTGAAATTCAGTTTGTAATAAGGAATGCGGTTCTGTGCATACTTCGGTCAAGCTCATCACATAGCCCTGCTATGTCTAAAGTACCATTGTCATTTTGGCAGTAATTGGCTTCTATTCACAGAAGCAACGTGAAAGTGAAGAATGCTTTGATAACATTGACTTCTAAATCATGCTGCCATTTAATGATATTTACATCTTATGAGGATGGGGTAGAAATGTCTTGTGTACTTTTCCATCTGCTATTCTTTGCTACCCAGCACACAAGACCAGTGAATCCCATTCTTTCTATTTAACTTTTCCAGTATTTAAGACCAGAACAAGTACTGGTTTGGGCAATTACCAGGCAAGGATTCCACAATGTCTTTAGACCAAATGAGATGATCTGGACCTGCCTACAAATATTTGAAGACTGGGATTACACCAGGAAGAAACGCACAAGTAGATCCCAGCATCAGGAGGGCAAGACACTCTTTTTATGCAGCAGATGAGATGTTAGGTCACAAACCACGTTCAGGGAGTCAAATTCTCATTTGGCGAGAACGGACTGCTAAGGCTGAACAGATTTATGTCAGTCAAGGATGATGTTCGTTTCCAATCGCTCCAGCTTTGTATAATTCAGGGCTCGATTCATTAATATTCAAGACACTTCGCAAAGTCCGTCTTTTCTGGGAGAATTTGTGGCAGAGATAGATTGATATATCCCAGCGGGTTTGTGATTCAGAGTTGTAAGGTGGATTTGTTTTGGTATTAGCATAGTCAATGATTAAGTGAATTGCATTTATTCTATAAATTCTCTATCAAGTGTTACATTGTAAATAATGTGAGGTAGCTAGAAGCTACATAAGTGTCAGAAAACAATCAAAATCTATGTCAAATATTAAGAAAGCTACATGGAATGCATATTCCTTCATTCTCTGACATTGGTGATTCTATTCTTTTTCTATCCCCTAATGCTGTTTTCTCCTCCATTGGGGTTCTAACTTATTTCATAATGGGACAGATATTTGAAGTCATACAATACACAATACATCAATTTATTATAGTCGCTTGTTCACAAGATATAATCTAGTGAACATGAATTTTCTTTCACTAGAATGCTTTTAAAGTCAGATTGTGTCATGCATTTATGGGTTAAGGAAAGCGTTGAAAAGAGTTTATAATTTTAGAGTCAGGTTAGTAGGCAGCCAAGTCTATTAATAGTGTTAATGAATTCCCATCTCGGCAAGAAAGGAACTAACTACTCTTTTATTTCAGATTATGATTAGCTTGGGCTTCAGGCAACTGCTTTGGTCATGGAAGCAAATACCTATTTGCAAAAGCATTTATAATTTAGAATAAGATTGCATTTAACTGCATATCTTTTTGGTTCTTGATCAATTTAATGTTAGGAAAGGAAAAAAAAGCAAGGTCAGATTCTGTTGACTTACATTTGTTTTATCATGTAATTTGAATGAAATACAAAAATAAAACCTATTGTCCATAATGAGAGATGAAAAATAGGGCAAACAATTGCAATATCATGAATACATATCTACTAAAGGACAGTTCAATGCTGATTCAGCAACCTCCGTCCTCCAGTCTCTTCCAAAATCAAAATAACATCTACCATTTCCCTACCAGGCCTAGTCACAAAGTCTCCTATAAACTGTCCTGAATAAAGTGAAGGTACCACATCCATTGATTGTGCCATTACGTGACCAAACGTGGTAATTCACATTGTCAGAATATGAGCAAGCACTGTGTGGCTCCATAGCTGAAGGTACACAAGCTTTCCAGTTATATTACCAACATACAGGCATGTCCATGCCATGAAAGCTTTGACTTCGGTTACCTTATGGAAGAGGATTGCAGGACTAGAGGATACTGGGAAGCAGGTCATGGGACAGATGAAACAGTGAGGTTTGACTCTGTCAATACATCATCAGGTGGTCACTCCTGAATTAAAAATGTTTCAATACATACAATACATCCCTGGATGCTTACATGGTTGCCTACCTGAAGGAAATGGGAGATTTATATGATTTAAAATACATTATGTTTCTTACACAATAAAACTCATAGTTTGTGACTTACAGGTCACACATTAAAGCTCTCTAAGAATACCTTTAATATTCTGTTACAAGCTATAGACTTATTCACCCTAGGCTCCCTTCATAATCAATAGATATCTAGTTAAAAGTCAATGAAGTCCAGTAACTCATTTCATCCTAAAATGTTTACATTTAGAGTAGATCAGATGAATCATTACTTCAGTGCATCTGTAAACACAGAAACTGACCTCACAGCCCCAGAGTTGTAGGATTTACCCGGAATGTGGAGACCTGGGTTAAAGATTTTTAAACAAGGCAGAAATAATATGGTTTAATCCCAAAGCCTGTATATTAGTATACTAACTGGAAAGCTACTGACTAGTCTGCCCTGCGGTATACCATTTCCCTCTGCTTTTCACCAAAAGCTGCACTGTGGATTTAAGAAACCCTTCTGAAATAACTAACGTTCTTACTAAGAACCTAAGTTTGAAATAAACAGCATTTCCTAATGGGACTTCTGAAACATAAAAAATTGATCATCTAAAAATCAAGGTAGAGATCTGATGTTACAGGATGTTTCTTGAGCCACAGGAAGGGAAGGCTGATTTTAGCAGTCCCAGTGTTCTTCTCAGTTGAAAATAACACAAATGTAAAGTTCAAGTATATTCTCACAGCATTCATTGCACTGAACCAAAGCTGGCTTAAAAAAACCTGTATTTACTGAAATACAAAGAATCAACATCATGTGCATTTACTTCCATTTTTCTAGTCCTTTGCCCAAAATAAACAATAACATACACAAAAAAAGGAAAAACCTGAGGAAAACAGCGTTTAAACAACTTTTTGTTTTGAACAGAAAGAAATATCTATACATTAGTTCTTAAATTTCTGCCCACAGTTATAAGATTTAAAAGTATTGGATATAATATCATTTGAACTCACTTCATCAAAATATGTAGCAATTTTTAAGGCATTTCTAGCTTCAAATACAAAAATGACTGCTCTTCTTCCATATGCCTCCCACAATGTATACTGTAAAGATGACACTCAAGTATTGTATTAGGAAAAATGTCAGAAAAGATGAAATAAGAACAAATAGGAAAAGAGAGTGATGAAGCAGAAATCAAAAAATAAATTAATGGAATTCCATTATGCTGTTTAGGGAAAAAAAAAAAAAAACATTTCTCCCACATTTTCCAACAGTCTTCTGTCATCAAAGTCCAGGACTTACAGGTGATAAATTGCCATTTATCACCATGAGATTTTATTCCATCTAAGCACGTAAGCTCTTCTTGGTAAATATGAGCCTTATTTTATGAGTTGCCTAGCACATGCATGGATACATCATAAATAAATAATATTTTTATTAATAAATTATTATGGCAATAAATAAGTAATGTTTCAAATGACCCACCAGCAAAGCATAGTTACTGAGTGACTAATTTCTGTTAAATTCAGACTTTTTAATTCACTCCTTGTTCCATGCTGCCACAACAGTACTATACAGTTCCTTTCTTCCAAAATGTAAAATTTTTTTTAACTTTAATTATCTTTCAAATTTATGGAATTAAAAAAAAAACCACACCAAAACCAACAAAAAAAGAAACAATACCCACAGATAAATTTGATGAAATTGAAACTGAAATTTTAAACAATATATATCAAAAGTCAGTAGCTGTATACATCTCAGATCAGATATTATCCACATAATGCTAGAAATGAAGCATTTTTTAATTAGAGGCAGGGGCATATCTTGTGACCCAAAAAATGGGGAAAAAAATTTATTGAAAGTTTTAAATTATTATGATGAACACTGTTTTGTCAACTAGGGCATTTGCTGCATATTCCTGGAATGGCATTATTTTGATAGACCCCCACTTACAGGTCACTTTTAATGCTCTACAACGGAACTACAATCCTCAGAGGTCTTCTCTCCGAAAAGTACAGAAGCAGACATTCATGTTAAAGCCAGCAATGAGCCTGTGAAACCAATATACACTTATGTTTCGATGGATAATCCTCCTCTTGCTAAATACTGAGATAACAATTCCTCTTATTATCAATATTCTTTGCACACATTGTGTGTTTTCACTCGCAAAACAGCATTTCCTAGAGTCAGCCTGTCTGGAGGCGGAAACACTGGGCCAAACTGAATGTTACATCATGGAATAGGTGGAGGTTAGCATAAGGAAGAGCAAAGATGACTTTAAAGGTAATCTAAATTGTGAAATCATTCTCTAGAAGGATTTGAGTCAAACCCAAGGTGGCTTGCATTAGGATTTTGTGCAGCTGCTTAAATCTATAGAGTGGCCCAGAATAGCTGAACTAGAATCAGACACGTTATCCTCTCTCTCTTTCATCCTCAGCTTCACACAAAGCTGCTATTGAGAAATACTGACTCATCTCCCAGTCTTCCTGGCACAGGGAGAAAGGTAGAGAGCTTTGGAGCTACAAACAATTGATCCTGAAATGTTTTGTGGATTAAAAAAAAAGCATTGAGTCAGGGGTATATGATAGAGATAATGACACATTGTGTACTAATTGGCTAGTAATGACATATAACCTAGAAAACAGGCCTGATAGTTTACTGCAAACCAGACGAAGCAAGAAGTCTTGTGAAGTTGTCAAGGACAGCTCCTGATAATGAACAAGAACCTGTCTGGAGAAGCGGCTGAAACCGACCCTGTGGTCTGGACAAAGACCAAGGAAGAACTGAGTCTGCGCAAAAGCAAAAGGTTACTTGCGGTGATGAAGAGGAATCATCAGCCTTCATCCTCACGACCCTCAGCGACCACTACCAGGAGGCAATGCGCAAGCGTAGTTGGGAGGAGTTTATGAAAATGATGTCTTAGAGTTAATTTTAATACGAAGCGGGGACAGGTCATGAATATGTATAGGCGTATTCAGAAATCTTATGTTTATGTGATTAAGTACTATATATATTTGAGAAAGCCGCTACATTGGGCGCGCACGATTGTGGTGGGGCGACCCCCCGTGCTGCCCAGCGCTGAATAAACATACCTGCTTTACAACCATCTCGGTTGTGGAGTCTACTTTCCGCGCGTCAGCATCATATAAAAACAGAATATACCATTAACACTCATCAAAACTATTGTAACCATAAATAAGTTCCTCTGTAAGGGAAAGCAACCTCAAGTGAAATAACGCCTCAGGAGGCAAAACTCACGTATCTGCAAGAACAAATGCTTAAGAGGAATGCCTGTCCAGTCAAAATGATCTGATATGCTGTGGGGATGAAGTGACCCAGGAGACAGTCATCACAGAACATTTACTGTGCAAATACACAGTTTCGTGGTTTTAATGCGGTATAGTTATGCATAATGGTCAATATGCAAAAACCAGACATTATTTTCACAAACTCTCTGAATTTTCAGACCTTCATCCTTTATAATCATGATGAAGATTAATGTCACAATCCAGCAGCAATGGGTATATCCACTAAGAAGGAGAAGTTTTGCTCAGTGAGACTTCTCCCACGCTGAAAGCCAAGCTTAAATGGAAGCCTCTGTTGGTTCAGCAGCTAAAACCACATGTACTCCCCCTCGAGTGACAAGCTGGTTAACAGCGAAGCAGTGCAAGGAAACGAGCAGAAACAGCACAAACAGGACTATGTAGCTGTATTATCAGATAGCAAGCATAGAACATACCAAAAGAAATATTTCTTCACACAACACGTAATTGCACTTTGAAATATTGCATCTGTGCCACAGGTGTTGCAAAGGCTAAACTATAAATGCCTTCAAAAAGGTTTAGACAAATTCCTGAAGGATAGGTCTATCACTGGATATTTGATGTGACGGTTAGGATATAACTTTTGACTTAGAAGTCCTTAAACTATTGATTGGCACAAGTTGCAAGAATATGAAGTGACCCTTTCCTCAAAAGGGTCTTTCTGTACTTTTTTGGTAAAAATCTGCTGCTGGACTAGATAGATCTTCGGTCTGACCTAGCGAAGTTTTTCTCATCTTACCCGCCTTCTGTGGGTAATACTAGAACGTCACTGGGAGTCTTTGATCTGCCATAAGCACCAACTTTCTTTTAAGTATAAGTGACGAATGCATTTATGAAGTCACAAGGTATATAAATGCTCATTTACAGTACAGAAGCAGCTGTTTTAAGTTCCAATAAATAAATAACTTCTGATGAAATAACTCACTGAACAACGTAACTCCTTTACTGAATTGCTTACATGCATACTATGCATAGACTGTTCTTACTTCTGTATTTTGATAATTTTTTTTTCCAAACAGTCAAATGATATTTTTATTGTGACTTGCTTAATCCTGTAGAAAAGTATAAACAAACACCATAGAGCTCCAAAGAAAACTTACACGATCAAACGGGATAGTATAAGAGTTAATCTGCTCCCAAAGATGTCTAGACATAAAAAAAAGTTGTTGAATGACATTCAGACATTAACTATAGACAGTCTGGCACATTGTTCTGAAACATGTTTGCACATGTTATTGCTTAATAACAAATCTAACGGTGTGTGGATACAAAAGAGAATGCTGTCCTACACAACAAACTTGCTAGACATGGATCTAAGTGGACAATGCAGAACCACTTCAAAATTTGTATGTTTTCTTTGGGTGAGGGCTCAAAAAATATTAATTCAGGGTGAGACTGCAGATTCTTGCTGAGGAGTTTTCAAAAACCTGGGTGCAGAGGTATCACGAGCCTGGCTGGCTGAGATCAACTTCATTAGCCAGGCAGGCTCACTTACAAAAGTTAAGGAATATTCTCAAGTCTCAAAGAGAGTAAGTAAGTAAGAGTTGAAGGCATGTGAGTTTCCCTAGAAACTTTATTACATGCATTTAAAACTGGAAAACACTGGACATCTAGCAACATATATTTCTATGTTCTGGCCAAGGAAGAGCACCAGATTTTCATAGAATCATAGAATGGTTTAGGTTGGAAAGAACCTTGAAGATCATCGAGTCCCAACCCCCCTGCCATAGGCAGGGACACCTCCCACCAGACCAGGCTGCCCAAGGCCACGTCCAGCCTGGCCTTGGACACCTCCAGGGATGGGACCTCATTTTATAGTGAATGTGAATATAATACGACACAAATATAGTACGTCGTGTGATTCAAGTTCAAATGGAAATACACAATGAACATTTTCATATATCCTGGTAAAGCTTTTTTCTTTTTTTTTTTTTTTTTTTTAAGCTTTGTGTCTGAGTTTTTATTCTTCTTCTTCATGTTTTTGTTAAAGATATGAGTTCCTCCAGCTATGACTTTGCATATTTCCCCAAGTCAAAAAAATAATTATTTCAACAGTACTGGCTCGATACAAAGATTAAGAATTCAAATGTAATTTTTCAAACCATGAAGCTACGACACTGGGGTTAGGTACAGTGTAATTCTGGGAATGGATAATGTGAAAGAAACCCATAACCCTGAATTCCCAAACCTGGAATGAACAGACATATCTTTTGTCCTACTGACTCACACTGGACAGAGCAGTCCCAAAAGAGACCACACTAGGGTACCACACTTTAACACATTGACTTGTTATATCTAAATTATGCAAATCAAAAAATTAAATGAGAAGTGCCGTCTTTCTTAGAATGGCATCAATTTGACTATACAAGTTAATAAATGAGAAGTACTATTTCTGCCTTCCTTTCATACCAGCATTGAATATTAACAAGGAAAGAGATTCTTCCCTGAAAATCAGTTCAATGCTAAGAATCACACTGGCATAAATCACATCAGGAAAAACCTCTATAGATGTATAAATTTTTTTTGCATTGGCAAAACCCTAGTTTACTTCTAAAACTGCAGGAAAATAGTTTGGGGATCAATCTGGCCAAGGTTGCCAAAGTAGAACAGAACCTGTATTTCTGGGGACTTTGGTGGTGCAAAAAAAAATACATAACTATTTCTCTCACCATGTCCTCCTTTAAGTAACACCACAAGACCTGGCATATCTAGAATTTGTAAGGAAATGTCGCTTCCTCATGAAATTCTTACTTTTCAGCAAAATATCTATTTAGCTCCATTATTGAGCATTGGAAAAATATTTATTAGAGCATCACCACCAGTGTATAACAGGTACTATGAGTATGCATAACCAAATATGAATGGGTACCTCCCACAATACACCACTTTCCCTTCTAATAAAGGAAATCAATGACTGGGTCTCTGATCATACCGAATCCCAAGACATAAAAGCTACCATAGATGGAAAAAAAAAACCCAACCAACTTACAATTTCAATATAGTACAGCAGCAGTCAGCCAGAATTCAAATGGATTTCAGGTTTCATTATAAGCAAAATTTAAAACGCATCTATATATTTCTGGTTTTTTTTTTTTTGAAAGCTTACTTTCAGCACATAGTGAAAATTATCTAAAAATACAAAACAATAAAACCCCATTCTTCCATTAAAAGAAATTTCAAAGGAAATCTTTCAAATATACCAAACGTCTTCCTTATTAGCAACAATGAAGCATCTAACTCAAAAAAATTTATGACAATGATCTGCTAGTGAATCACAGAATCACAGAATTTTCAGAGTTGGAAGGGACCTCTAGAGATCATCTAGTTCAACTCCNAATAAAACCCCATTCTTCCATTAAAAGAAATTTCAAAGGAAATCTTTCAAATATACCAAACGTCTTCCTTAATAGCAACAATGAAGCATCTAACTCAAAAAATTTATGGCAACGATCTGCTAGTGAAATACTAGTCAAGTCATTCCAACCTCTTTCATGTATATCTCATCTAAGGGAAGACAAAGGCTGAAATAAAATTCCATTTCAGACTGAGATGTGTGGCTACCATGGCAGTACCATGCATAACAATCTTTATTCATGTCTACTGTCTGAGCTGCTGAATTCATCATAACCCACTGCAAAGAATGCTTGTTACCTTTTGCATCCAGTTCCTTCAGTGTGAATGTTCCTATACATTCAAAGACATGATTTAGAGTACAGAGTATTTAGCCTTATGTAATCTTGTTAAGAAAAAGTTTTCAGCTAGCCCTTTAAGTGAGCTTCCCCTTGGACGCAAATAGAAACACATCTATTTTGCCAGGGAAAATACTGCACTTCTACAATGTAGACACAGTGGAGTTAGTATAGCATTATGAAAAAAAGCACAAAATTAATTTCCTACTTATTCTGCATTCTGAAAACTGGTAGCAAAATATTAGAATCTGGAAATGAGAGTTTAGTTTTTAATCGCAATGACTTACTATTATTTCTATTACACAGGTCATAACTAGGAAAGGGGTTGGGGGGCAGAGCAGCCTTTTATTTCAAATGAGCTGAAGTATAAGAGTACAGTATAAGAGGGGAATCTTTGTATCCTACATATATCACCCTGGTCTCCATATTTGAACAATATTAATGTAAGATAAGCTGTCTGCAAATAACATATAGACATCACATATATGATATAGCTTAACTGCCTTCTCAAAATCTCTGGCCTTAACACTTCAAATGCAGGGAACTGACATGAAATGAATACTGCTAGTATCTTTCCATTTTGGGGGAGGTTTTATTCTGCATTTTTTGTACTTGCCAATTTATATTTACTATGAGCTTAACTGGGCAAACATTTCATGAGTTAACACTGGCTTACTACACTGCATAGCCATTTCCATAGCTCGTGTCTGAGCTCAGACAAAGATACACTTCTATTGACCAAGCTTATTAAAGCATTTGCTGATTGCCTAGATCTGCCAGATATATGACTGCCTCACAGGGGAGCCGAATACAAAGTAATCACTAGGTAGCAACTAATCAGATATGTTAAATGTAAATGAAGTTAATCAGAAAATATACAGCACCAATTAAGGACATTTGAACAAAATATTTTTCTTAACCAATCTACTTTGAGTCAGTGGGCTGTGCTCCTGGGACTTTCAGGGCACAATCATGGCACAATCCCCCAAAGCATTAGATGACATGCAGCGTCACACCATCCAGGTGCTAAAATAGCAGAAGCAGACTCAACAATGAATGAGACTAATAATTTTGGAATTGCACTGAGCATAGATACGCCCTTCCGTAATACCCACATGCAGACCTTGCACAAAACATGCATAATCGCTAAGCATCCCTCCTCAGTTTTAAACACTCCTTACCCCAGGGCTCTGTTTAGTGTTTCCTTTCTCCAGTATCAATAAACATTATAGAAATAGCGTGCTGAACAAGAACAGAGCTCTGGTTTTGCATGCCAAAACACTAGTTGAAAGCATAAATACATTTTAAGAACATGCATCCAAGGATTCTTTACATGGTTTATAGATTAGTATAGAAAAAAAAAAGATGACATAGGTAGAGGAATGTAAAATTTGACCTTCAGCTAGACAGTGATTGGCATTGACTGTAATTCTTCATGAGATTTCACATAATCAACATGCTGATGCATGTGGAGAGAGTACATAATCAGTTGCTCTTGATCAGAGACCACTTTGCATGAGAAAACAATCCAGCATTGGCATTCAAAAGCATAAGGTCTGTGACAATTGTAACTGGAAACTAAAGTTATGGGGAAAATATCAAAGGGAAATTGGAAAATTCTTTTATTTGAATTTGAACAAAATAATGCAATCACACAAGTTTTACCCACTTCAGATTGAGAAGGGATTATTGATTTAATCAGCTGGTTTGGTCCATGGATGTTAGTGGTAAATTCACTGTTTAGATTTTTTTTTTTTATCTTTAACTTCTACCAACATCTCAGACAGATGCACACATATAAGGTTGTCTATTCCCTACTGACTCTCTTTGTTTTATTCAGTAGTTATCTGGGATCCTACAAATATGATATAAGACCTAAAGACAGACATCAGTTCCAGTTGGTACAAGTCAGACTGGGAAGCAGACCAGTACAGTTCCTACTCATCAGCCACTTAAAAAAGTATATCCCAATTAAAAAGATATCTACTTACTAATCCTGTTGGAGAATGATTTTACATCCTTGTAATGATATAATCAGTTATTCTGCATTAGATGCATATATTCTTTGCTACAATGCACATCATCAACAAAAGTTATTTACATTACCAAAACACGGGTATTGCCTAGCTGTACAATTGCAAATGTAAATTCACAGATTGCACATAAGCAGTTAATAACTGACGTAGAACAGGTAATTTTCTGATATTCATGTGCACTTGCAATGATTGCACAGGCAAACACAGGTACACAAAGTAGCATGAAACCCAGGTCCCATTAAAAATACAGCAATCACTATGATTAAATAGAAGTTTGAGGACCAAAGAACAAAAAGTGTCACCAGGTTGAGTCAACTCCCACTACAAACAATAACACCTTGTACCTTTTCTGGGAACTAACAAAGTTCCAGTGTTGATAATTAAGGGGAAACAGAATTAAAAGGGGTTTTTTTTAGCACTATTCAGTTACAATTAGAATTTCCCCTTCAATAGGTCAGAGTTTCAGGGCTTTCTGGAGGGAAAGTAATAACACCTCAGCAAAGGAAGAAAGCCTGTGGTTCTTCCAGCTGTATAAACAAACTTCCAACTTAGTAACTCTCAGTTTTACAAAGACTACAGATGCTATGCCACATAATTCAACACCCACAGGTGCGAGCTCAGGATCAGAAATATGAAAGCTTTACAACTATATAGTTTGTGACTGCATTAAATATAGAAGTCAGCTGAGCCCAAGGTTCAATAGAAATTGTTGACAAACCCCACCTCAGAAGAAGCTGTATAAATCAAAATAACATTCCTCAGTAACAATATATTCTTTAGGAAATGTTTGAAGTGAAAAAAAGATTAAAGTGCCTTCCTCACCACAGCTGCAATGTGTGTTGGGTTTGTAAAACAGTTAATCAGGTCATCAAAAAACGTGAAGAGTAGTTCTTTACATAGCAGTTAAACCATAAAGGAAAGCAACTGTCGATTCAAATTCAAATGGATTTTATCTTTATCTGGACAACAAACAGGAGTTGTCAATCAATACTGTGTTGCACTCATAACAGCTTGAACCCCTGTACAACTTATTCACTGCTCTGATCATACGTGTGCATTTTAATAAAACCCCATTCAGTGTTTCTGTTTCCTCTCTAGTATAAAAGAAATATAACTTGCCTCATGTTAAAACGACCCCTAACCAAATAATCATTCTCAAATAATTAAAAAAAAAGAAAAAAAGAGTATAAAATTCAACAGGAATTTCCATCTTCCTAGCTCTCAGTTTATACTTCAGTATAAACTTACAGTAACCCCTTTTCCAGCCCTGAGACATAATTCCTTCATATTACCCAAGTGGAACTCCAAAAAAGATGACCAGAAAGGAGACATCTCTTCAGCTGATTTGCAGATCAAATACAGTGACAATGTTCTGGTCCTGGTTTTCGCTGTTTGGAGCAACATTCACAGCAAGCACATTTGTACAAGGCCCTAAATGTGTATCCTGGGCTTATAGCTAAAATATAGATATATGTATAGGAATATAACAGTTTGGATAAGAATTTTGGTGCTGAATGTGTAAACAGAATCAACTCAGAAAATATTGTGAAATAGTGCACCTTTGCAAGGAAAAATAACATTCTCTCTTTCTTGGTGATACACACACACGTGTACATATATTGGGAAGAAGGTCATTTCAGCTGGCCCCTTTTTAAATTATTCATTGTTGCACACACAGATTTTTAGTACTATAAAAGGTCACTCCTCTTCTGATTCTGCAATGCTTTCTTGTGGAGTAAAGAAGTGTCCCATGAATATGCAGACGCACACCCCTGTAACACTTCAGTCACTGTGCATTAATGTGTGCTCTCTGTATATTTCAAAGTCAAACAAATAATACCTGTCATGAACATGAATTTCTAATATCTTCTATATTTCATTTTAAATGAAATGTCAAAATGATGGAAAATATTTTCCAGAAAGTTTGCAAAGGGCAGTGCTAGTAAAAAGCTGCAATATGTAATTCTGCACTGGTGCAAAACATCATTAAAGGAACATTGCCACAGCTTAAATCAGATTTTTAAAATCATTATTTTACTTACCTTTGTCAATCCGTGCACAGTGTAAACTGAGAACAGAAATCTGTTTGTAATCCTGATTTGTCATTCTCCAATTACAATAGCCAGTGATATTTCCCTGCAGCTGAGAAAATGGATGCCACTATATTCTTTTTCCTTTGTTACGCAGTATCATGTTGACAAAATATTTACAAAACACACTGAGCTGGAAGCCAAGTTTGGATGGATGGTGTTTGCAAGAGATTGATTTTCCTGGCTCTGTCACCTGGCATGTATAAAAGTGCTTTTATACATTTATTCACCAACACTGGTTCAGCTTATTAAGCACCAAGGAAGTCTTAATCAGTTTATGCGGGTATTCCAGTCACTCATATTCAAAACATAAGCTGCCTTTTACATCAACAAGCCAGGCCCAGCAGCTCTCCTCAGCTGTCCTCACTTCCTTGACTTGACATCTTTCTCCTGTCCTTGGCAATCCTCCCTTCCTCACAGCACTCAGGTTGTATTTTTTGAAGTCACTCAACAGCCTCCTGCTTTTGCTTTTCTTCCCTGTCCCGTAGCCAGCAGCTTCTGGTGCTCAAGGAGGCCACAGTTGGCTATCCTATATGCTCAAGTCCATACTGACCATACCAGGAGCAGTTCTTACCCATTTCTCTCTCAGGCTACAGCAGTTCTGTTTTCCCATCCTCTACTTCTCTCTCCCCAAACTGTCCGGTCCCATCTCCCTTATCAACAAGAACATCAGTGCTTAAGTCTACTCAACTCCACCCTGGATTTCTTATCTGTCACTTCCCACAAACCCAAATCACAGTCAGTCTACCTTCCCCTCAGTGGCAGAGCTTCTCAGGACACTCCCCTAGATGCACCATGATGAGAGACAGCAAACGCACAACTCTTTCTGGCAACTATGAAAGCGTTTGGCCTGAACAACCACCAAAAAAGTAGACAGTGCTAGAGTGCTTCTCTAATTCCCTTCAGAGTAATCCAGCAGTTGCCAAGTAGTTACGCCTGCCTTTAATATGCTGCAGATACAAGTTAGTTCTTAGCCAGCCCTTCAAGGCCAAGTCCAGGTACAGTCTCTCCATTTTAAGTGGTAGAGTCTCTCTCCTCTCAAAGGAGCAGTTCCTGATTGAAAACACTGGACTTCAACTTCAGCAGGTACAATTTACAGCAACACCACTAATTCAAAGGATCTATGTTGATTTATGCCTGCAAAGGTTGTTAACAAATGCCTAGCTAATAAACGATGCGGCACGTGATTACAAGTAGCAAAATCATTCCTTTTTGGAACAAATTTAGTGGAGTGAGTCAGATTTCCTTCTGTTTATTTGTATAAACCTTTTGCCTTAACTACCAAAGCTTTCTGTATGCAACCCTTTTGATCTTCAAGCATTTTTGAAAGATTTGGATGTCCAAGACTGCTTCAACTAGAATTATATGATCAGCTGTTGGATATTGCTCCTGTTTACTAAAAGAGCATAAAGAGATATGGTGTTCCTGAACACACTCTGAACCAAACAGCAATAGAATTTCTTTAGTCATTGTTCTAAGCCTTTTGGCAGTCTGCAACTTGCCAAGATGCTAACTACCACTCAGGTTTTTTTCCATAGCTGTTCCACAAATACTTTTCTAACTATACATACGATTCCTTTGTAATCAACATTTTGGAGTTTTTGCCTCCCTCAGTTTACCCACACCCAAAAGAGCCCTTCTTCCACCCAAAGAACGATACTTGACCTGTTCAGCTCTAGAATAAAATAGTCTTAGGCCACATAGCATGGATTCCAGACAACACAAACACTTTTTCCTTTTGTGAGGACTGTCAGCAATTCCCTTTTATTTCTCATAAAGGAACTTAAATTGTGCTGCTGAATAGGCGTGTATTCCTGGGGGGGGGGTTGCTTTGCTCCAAAATGAGTTGTAGCATTCACACCTCTATGCTTCCTCTTTCACCTCACGTACTGTGTGTTTGGTTTGTGTGCTATGCCGGTGAATCTTTAAAGCAGTAACTTCATCTTTCACTAGATTAGCTATGTTCATAAGAAGAGAATAAGTCATTAAGCCAAGTGACATAATTTTATCATTAGCTAAGGAATACAGGAGTGGGTTTTGGTGGTTTTTTGAGGGGTGTGGTGGTGGGTGTTGGTTTTGGGGTTTTTTTTAAGTGTTGGCACAGTCTCAATTTCTTTCAACATTAATATTTCAAACTTGTGATCCATCCAAACACAGTTCACACAGATGAAAAGATAAATCTTACCAAAAAGAGAAAGCATTGATTTTCAGGCAGCAAATGAATCTCTAATGTCCATACTACCTGCACTGTGATCTCTGGCAGATAAATTATTAATGCAAGTGTATGAACATCATTTTGTTGTGATTAGATTTCACTTAAATTTTAATTCAAAAAAAGTCACAGGGGATCGAAGAAGCAGTCACATAAGATAAGCGAGTCAGTCAAAGTTTTATTTTTCATGTTTGTGTGCTGGGATTATCTGGAATCTTATCATTCATGCAGCAAATTACCAAGAACTACATTAAAAATGTGTATAGCCATTTTCATTTTTGAAAGATTCAAGACTATAAATAATTAAATGGGTGAGACATCTGTTATTTATGAGCTGAAATGACAGTTTTAATTTAGTTCTTCGTTTAGCTGAGCCTGACGTATTGAGACTAAGTAAAAGAAAACATAGGAAATATTTTAAAATTACATCTCTCGGAGCTTAGACTTTCCACGGGTGCAAATCAAACACTGTTGGGGTTTTTGTTTGTTTTGTTTTCCTTCAAGGCCCATCAGAAAACACTCTTCATTCATGACCTACTATTACATGTCCATGTGGATTCTGATGACAAGGTAGAGCAACCACAGTGGCTTCACAAAATAAACCAGCCATGTTACTTCTTTGCAGACGTTCTGAAGAGACAAATTGTTTATTTAGCACATGGATACCAATCAGACATGTTGCTCAAAGCACAGCACTATTATGAAGCAGATAATTCCCATACTTTTCCCATTTCTTTTCTCTCTACAGCTGTACTCCTGCACTTCTCTGTCTAAAATATTACAGTGACCTTTTTCAGTGAATCTGTGAAATTCATACTTACTTTCTCTCAGGGCAAACAGGAGCTTGGTTTATTAACAGATAAAAGGGAACATATGCAATGATACATATAACAATCCTGACACAAGTCATATTGTTGTGAATGGAAATATTCCCTGTGAGAAAATAAGGGACTCCAACAACTCTGTAACAAGGTTTCCATAGAGCTGTCTGAGTCAGATAAAAATAAAAGGTGCCCATCTCCACCTTGCATGGTGAAACTTGTGCTTCTGTTTGTGGAGGAGAGGTTAGCTTTTTCTAGAACTCTTGCTTTGCTCTGTCTCTCTTTTTTATTTTTTTTTTAAAAAAGTCTATGTACTATAAAATGATCCCTTAGGAACAGGCCTTTAAAGCTTCTCCCTCATCATTGATTGTTGAAACTACTTAACATCTCATACGCCTGCTAGCTTTGAAAGAAAAGGGATTGGGCCCAGATTTACTAGTCAAAGCACTTCTGCAGACTTCAGTAAACAAAAAGTGACTAGAACGTAAAAACTATTTTTTTTAAAGTAGAAATTTTTTTTTTTTGTCATCCCAGTTGTTAGTATATACCCCAGCTTCAAAAAGCATATGGCCCTGAAAGCTCAAGGACCCAGAAGTCAGAACTCCTAAGCTGAAGAAAAGAGATGCAATTATTTGTATAAATCTACAATTATAATTAATTTCAGATTAAGTTTGCCTTGGAATTGGCTGTCCCCATTCTCTATTTGAGAAAGACAGATTCATAGCTTGAGGGTAGCACAGGCTGAGGGATGGGGACAGAATTCCTCTAAGATGGAAGCTTTCCAGTAAAGAGGAACGTCATAATTCTTCTCAAACTGAGGAGAATCAGGTCTGGACTCCCAAGTGATCAACATGGGACAGAACTGATTTTCGGGGATGATGGACATACACAGCTTTCACTGAAGTCAATGGTAGTCATCATTGCCCTTTCTCTGAAAAACACTGCTGTGAGAGAAAGGGTTCATGACATGTTGGAGTGTGGTGGAAAAAAGAACTGGGAAAAGGCCTAAGTCCAGAGACATGAGCTTTGTAATAACAAGCTATCTTTTATTACATCAGTTATGAGAGGCAGACACAAAAGGAAAATATTCTAGCTGGTCACATAAAAAACTTTATCTGTCCCAATGAACACTGCATTTCTTAAATCCTAGGCCATCACTGACAAAACAACATTATTACCATGTCTAGAATCTGCAGTAACTTTCTTTTGATATCTTCTAGTTTCACATAGAACCAACTATATATTCAGAATCTCAGGATAGTATAACCCTCCCAATGTTACACAATTGTAATGGGTTTTTTTGGTGAAGTGTGGAGGAATACCAATGTCTCAGGTTTTTGCTTCTTCACCTACTGCAATACAAGGATAAAGGCATTTCAAAAACCTGCATGTTTTACATCTTTTCTCTTAAACAAGAAAGGGCAACACAAAGTAATACTGACATTTCATTCCTGCAGGAGAAAGAAAGAGTCTTTCTCCGCATCTTATCTCATTTCTCATTGATCATTGCCCACTTATTTAGTAGGATAAAAATGGAAAGTATTGTTTTTTTCCCCACATACACACAGAACAAAAAAAAAGTAACAGTGAAAATAAGGGGGAAAAATGGAATCTATTCTTTTTTCACTGGAAGATTAGCTTGTCTGAAAAAAAAAAATTCACAACTTTTCATATAGTATGTAAACAATTACCTTTCTCCCCACCGATATGTAGCAGTTGAGATACTTATTAAAAGGGAATCTGGAAGAAGGCAGCAGATGTTGAGGAGCATTCAGGCCAAAGACACCTGCTGTAGATGTCAAGAATATTGAAAGAAATTAGGGACGTATGAGAGGACAAACGCAGGTGAGAGCTAGAAAAGTAACAAGGTGTCAGGAGAAAAATTGGACAGTACTAATCACACAGATGAAATTAAAAGCTTATTGATAAGCACTGCTGGGTGCCCCTTGAGTATATTCATTTGTAGCCACAGAAATATGTTTTCAAATCTGCAGCATGATGTAAACTTGGTCATATACATCCTATAACTTCACAAATGTGCATGAGTTCATTTCAAATCCACTTTTTTTTTTTGTCAGAGGAAACTAATACATGTCCTGAAAACAGCTAATAAAAAGATAAGAACATAAGCAGGACTGCACAAAATAGACTGTTATAAGGTAGTATTTGAGAGCATCTGGAAATGAGATGTCAACTGAGTGGCTTTGAATGAAGAGAGAAACACCTGCTCCAGCCCCAGCATGTGGGAGCTATTTCAGCAGTGCAGCTGTGGACTGCCTGATCTACCGGAATATACTGCATCTGGAAAACACTTTCTCTTTAGCTCTACTTGAAATGCAGAATCATTTGAAGGTCATAGACCATTAAGGCATATTTTAAAATGTATTAATGAATTAAAATTTTATTTTTGTAAGTCAGATTTCATCAGGAAACTCTAAAAGATGTATAGAGCAGAAGTTACATATGAAACTAGGAACAGCATTGCTTCTCTTAGCCCTAAAGCAAAAGAAGAAACACATGCGAACCCTCTGAGCCAACAGAAGTTATTATTATTTATATCAGCTAAAGCTCAGAGCCTAGCAGAGAGAAGGTATTAGCTCTCTTTTAAACAAAAAGGAAGCCAACTCTATGCATCCATTTTCTGGACATGGCTCAGCGGTTGTCTGCAACAGGCAGAGAAACGTTTGACAGGTTGACAGACACATGGAGAAAGTTTGCCGTGCCAGTCAACAACCCAGTGGCCTTTGGTTCACTCGGGGCTGCAGCAGCACTGAGGGGGGGAAACCCTGCTACCTCAAGACTCACAGCTATGAATCTACACACAGTTAATACCGACTGCTTTTGCCACTTGGCAGATTTCTGTAGGAAGTCTTGGGGAAAAGCATTGGTGGCACTCATTAAAGGACAGATAGGTAAAATTTGCGGTCACTTAACAGCCCAAGGACAGCCACTTATTAAGAGTTTTGATACTGAGCCTAGGGCACTGAAAATTGAACAGAATACCAGGGTCAGATTAGTAAAAAAATTTTGCCATCACAAAAGATAGGGACTGACCATGACGTAAAGCAAAGAAAAAGGCAGACAGGTGCTGAAACGGGGAGAGATCTGCTCTATGAACAGGTTTAGAATTCACTATGTAAAGAAGGTGCTCTCAGCTTATTTCTATACTGAACAAGGTGTACGTCTTATGTTGCTGAGATTCACACACATTCCTTCCTTCTACTACCATGCTATTTCGCAGTAGAGGTTTTGGGCATTACAGAAAACACTGCCAGGCTTTAGAACAGGTGTATTTTTTGTATCACTATGCACTATATATTAAAAACATCAAAAAGTGTTCAAGATGAATGAAAGGTTTTAATATTTACTGCAAACCCACTTTTTCACCAGAAAAAATCTATAATAATTTAAATAGCATTAATTTTAAAGCACATAAGTGGAATACTGCACTACTATCAACACTGATCTCAGATTAAAAATGAAGGGAGAGTATGTTAAAAAAATCAAAGTTAATCAACCCTTCACTTGTACTCTTTCCAACGTACCACTGAAAGAGCTTAATACGCGTGTGGTAGATCAGACCTTTGCAAACTCCAAGGATTATGAATTCTGTAGCTATATTATGGGTAAAATAACTCCCACAAACTACAGAATACTTTTTTTTTTCCACCTTAGTGCTACAAAAAGAGTCACTCAAAACTTGCCATTTCTGCTTCCCCACCAAAAGAATTCAGAACTGAAAAATCTCCCAAACTAGACTAAATCTGGAAAATAAATGCCACTTCAGAAATAAACTCAAAGTTTAATATGAAACCGTCTTTTCTGAAAAATAGTTGCCTCAAAATTTTAGATGAGCTAACACAAAGGTTTTGAAGAAAGCTTTGCCTCTACTTCATGGTGTGCTCTGTTTTCCTATTGAGTGTCAAAATATCAGATTTTGTCATTACAAATACAAGTGTGAGATCTTGATTTTAATTACAGGATGTTTCAGGGAGTGCTAAAATGTGTCTATCAATAAGAATTTTTTTTAACAAATAAAATTAAAAAATACACTAGCTTGTCTGTTTCTCTGTCAGTAAACAGGACATAGTGTATCCCAGTTCAGTATAACAATGTATATCTTCTCCTGTGCCAATACTCCTGACATATTAGGAAATCATGGAAGACACAATAAGGTACATGATCTCCTGTGCCAATTCTACTGACTTAATAGTATACCATGAAAACATAAAGTGACATACATATTTTTCAAAAAATACTGGAACAAAATTTAATTTTTCAATGAAAGTATTGAAGGGAGAGGGAAGTAAGAGATGTTTCTTTGAAGCTGATGTGATTTCATGACAAAAAGTACATTTAATTGGCAACGGAATACTGCTTTCAAATGAAATTCAAACATAAGTGCTTTTTTTGAGTCCACTGATAAAGTATCCTCATGAGTTAAAATCCTAATTCTAATCCCCCAATGCAATAGAAAGAACAAACCATTTGCCATTCTGTAACAATGCTTCCAAAATGTGGGAAAACCAAGTTGATAGGATTTTAGGTTAGTTTAGTTTTTAATTATTATGATACGAAGAAAGAAAATCCAACTCCAAGCTTTGAAAGGATGAACAGCTCTCCATGTGCAAATCATGTTTACCACAGTTTAAAGTACATATGTAACTATTTTCAAGCTATTATGTGCAAAACAAAAGTAATGGAAATCTTGTATTGTCCTACATTTGCATAATAGCTGACTGCATTTAACTGAAACCTTCCGCAAAACTTTTGAGCTGAGACTAATGATGGCACTTTTGAGACAGCAGAATTTTTCAAAAACGTAGTTGGTGGGGATAAAAAGAGGGCTATAATGAAAGTCTGTTTGCAACATTAACTAGAGTGTTTACTGGTGCAGAAATACCAGAAATTATCAACATACATCTTTGCCCAGGTAGGCTGCAGATAAAATTTATATGGCAAAAAGGGAAATTTTTCACTGGATTTCCACAAGTGCAAGGTATATCATCCCAAAAGCTTGGTGTGAAAAAGAAAAAAATATTAACTTTTATTCTACAAGCCACTTGCTTGA